>JANTPM010000007.1:7331402-7342967 GCA_025434745.1 Erythroxylum divaricatum | reverse complement strand
CAAGTATTCTTTTTCTCACTTAGCCTCTTCAGGCTCTCAGCTTTTCTTCTTTCTTACAGAAAGATATTGCAAGCTTTTTTACAGAAAATATAGCTCTCGTGTTTCGCACAAATACAGTATTTAGCGTTTTAAAAATCACTAACTTTTTCAGTCTTTGACTTCGATTCATATTTATAGTCTTTGTCTTCAACTGCTTCTTGATAACTACTTCCTTCTTATTGTTTCTTGATCTTTAAAGAAACAGTTATTTAGTTGAGTTCTGTAACTAACTCAAACTGATTTGATTCTTCGTCTTCGATTCTTTCGTCTCATTTTTGGCTTCGCTTCGTCTTATTTTTATCATCTTATTTTGCTTGTCTCATTTCTGCCTTCTATTTTGCGTCTCATTTTGCTTCTGTCTCATTTCTGTCTTTCCGTCTTATTTTTCTTCCTTCTCATTTTCTTCCGTCTCATATTTATCTGCTTCCGTCTCATTTTTATCTGCTTCCGTCTTATTTTTGCTTCCATCTCATTTTTGCTTCTGTCTCATTTTGCTTCCGTCTCATTTCTTCCGTCTCATTTATGTCTTTGCATCTTATTTTTCTTCCGTCTTATTTTTATCTGCTTCCGTCTCATTTTTTATTCCATCTCATTTTGCTTCCGTCTCATTTCTTCCATCTCATTTTCTTCCGTCTCATTTCTGTCTTTGCGTCTCATTTTGTTTTCTACATCAATATTTGGTTTTCATCAAAATTAATCGCAAAATCATTTTGACTTAACAATTCTAATATCATAACCCAACTTCTTGTCATTCGTTTTCTAACATTATATGCTCTCATAATACCCAATTCTCATTCACATTTACTTAATACATATTACTCAACTCCTTTGAACCATAACTAAAATCATATGAACATCTTCATTCACATTATACTCATGCCTTTAGTACTTTCATATCACCAATTCGTTCACTAAGTTATAACCTTTTATAACCCCAATTATCACGTCATACGTATCACACATTAGTCATTTAATCAAAGCATCATTATAGGTTCTATTCAAGCCCCATTCTAGCCTAAATTAAGACCAAATTACTAATGCAGACATTCATGTCTATTAGGTAGACATTCATGTCTGTCGGTCACTTATAGAAATTTGAAAATTTGACCTTTTGATAGCAAAATCTCTTCTCAAGGTCTTCATAGAAGTTGTAGAACCCAAAGTTATAATTAAAAGCATAATTAAATGATCTCAATTTAAGATCCAAAGAAAAATTTATGCCTCTTGCCCTAACATATATCCAATTGCATTCTTATTTCCATATTTCTAACTCTTTACTTACTACATTCAACACCATAGGATTGGTTTATCATTTCTAGCTCAATTACTCATCATTTCCCTACCATTCTTAACTTCATTTCAACTCAATATCATCTATAAACAATTTATAGCTCATAATTGATCATGAACACTAATAACAGAGCATATACATATATATAAATTCATCATCAACTTTCAGCACTCAGTACATAACTTTAAGTCAAATTTGAAACTCTTAAAGACAATTGGAATTCGGTGTCTTTATGAAAAATGTAGTCATATGTCTCTAATTTAATCCAAATAAAAATCATCTCATTTGGATATCTATAAAACAAGTTATGGCTAAATTATAGATGCATAATCAATGGAAAATGTTACAACTAACATTTTTCTAGCACACTTTAAGCACCATTATCATTTTATCTCTAAACTTTCATCCTAGTTCTTCCCTTTTCAAGACACTACACTTGCCTTTTCTCTAAGTTCAAATCTCAATCTAATCCATGTCTAAAACAACCAATGATACACGTTTTTATCCAACAAAAATGGAACTTAACAATATCCATTCACAAATTAATTTATCTGCCCTTGTTTCTACATCATTTTTGGATTCATTCTAATTCTAAATCATCTCTACATCAATTTGTGAATCATTAATCATCATACAAATAAAATCAATACATCTTCATATACATTTCATCACTCACATTCTAGCATACATAAAAACACCATTTTATGTCCATTTAACCTTTAACTATCTTCATCCATGCTTCATTCAACAAATAAAGAAGAGAAATGCTTATACTTACTTTTTTAGTGTCAATGTCTTCAAAACACACTTAACCCTAGCTTCCCTTATACATCCCACGATCATCAACTTTCAAGGTGAAATGGATTGGATCTTTTAGCAATAATAAGAAGATAGCAAGATATTTAGGTGGCTAGTAATGGAAGAAAGCAAGGTTCCATTTTGATTCTTGGAGAAGAGAGTGTCGTGAGAAGGAGAGGAAGATAAAGAAAATGAAGAAGGTGAAGAAGTAATTAATGAGTGAAAGACCATGAGATGGTTTTTAAGTTGGGTAAAAATTCATGAGTGGTGAGTGGCAAGTGTTGTGACACTTTGTACTTGCCACTTGTCAATTTATTATGGTCTCTAATTGGCTCTTTTAAAAAGCTAGTCCATTTGTCTCCAATTTTTAACCCAAAATTTACCCAATTTTCAATGACACTTGTCATTAAATCCCAATTTCATTTATAAAAACTTTCACTACCATTTGACTCTTATTTCTACTACTATTTATCAATTGTTCTATCACTTGACATTTTTCCTAGTCTAAAACACCCTTAAATTTTAGAAAATTCTCATATTTCTCTAAAAAATTTAATTCACTACTTATACACTTCAACTTAATTTTTAAGACACATAATCCATCATTCACATTATAATTGCATTAAAACAATCATTTATAACTAGAAAATGTCAAATGAATGCATGAACAATTCAATGTAATGTATGTAATAATCAAATTCACATGTGTATATGCTAACATTATGCATAAGCATAAAGTGCATTTTTCTAATCTCTCATTGCTATTTTCTCAATTATAGAAATCTAGGGTTCTAACCTTTTGTATGAAAATAAGACGTTACAATTCTTCCCCTTAATAAATTTCATCATTAAAATTCTTATATGATTGATCAAAAAGGTAAGAGTATTGTTTCATCATATGTTCCTCTATTTCCTATTTAAATGTCACCACTTGAATAATTGTTTCCAATTGATTATAGTCAAAGGAATCACTCGGTTTGTCAAGTACGTATTTTGATATCACACTATTTTAATTGTTTCCTTAATATATTTCAGATTACTCACAATTTCACTTTTGGTATCAATAACACATATATCGTATCATAATATTATTTCCTAAACATATCCATGTAACACTATGTGAATCTGAAACATCTTTTATTGGTAATATTAACTAGTAAGTCAATGGTCCAATTCTCACAATAGTTTCATAAGGACCAATTGATGTCGAGCTTACCTCCCCCTTTTTCTCAATCTAAGCACACCTTGTTATGGCAATACTCTCATAATTATTTCACCTTTCTCTTGATATTTCACATCTCTTTAATGTTAATACACTTAACTCTTATTTCTATCTCACTATTTTTCATACCTTCGATGTTGATCCACCTGACTGGTTTATCTTTCTTGAATCACTTAATTTCTATTTCAGATTGATTTCACTTATCAACAGTATCTCTAATAAATTCTGGCCTTCAATCATTTTTAGGCCTTATTTATCCAAATATAAATGTGGATGACTCCTTCTATCGTATAACACCTCATACAGTTTTCTAATGATATCACTATGATAGTGATTGTTATGCTTAAATTCAATTAAAACTGTACATTGACCTCATATTCCTATGAACTCTAACATATAAACTTAAAGCATATCTCCAACAGTTAAGACTATTGGCAACTCATATATGCAATCACTCGCTTCTACATCCTCAGTCGTTAAGTACAATGTCGGTGTATTCCTACTAGGATGTATAACAAAGGTACCATTTGTACTTTATCCAAAAATCTCTTTTCTCAATCATCTCCTTCAAGTACACATACTCTTTACTTCAATCACATAGTATCATTTTTCCAATTCAAACTCAAAATTTGGATTAATTTTTGATTTCTTAGTAAGATTCATAAATTTTGAATCCTCTATTTAGGCTTTATTGACTCTTTTATGTGAAACTAATCTTAAATTCAATAGCTAATGGTACTTTTATTTGCCCAAAATTCAACTCCACATTCTATGCTCTTCATTGCACTAGATTTGGAAACCTCAATATCTAAATTTGTGCTACACTGCTATTGAATATTCTGTTCAATGGATCAGATTACAACACTAGCTTTACTGGGAAATACTCATGTATACATTATAATTTTCAAGTAATTCTATCCGTTATCTCAGTCTTGTATTCAATTATTTCAAACTAGTAATTACCTCAAACTTAAATGATTTGTGTGTGTATATATATATATATAATGTCTTCAAACTTTTAAAGCAATCACTATTGTAGCAAGTTTTTAATCATGTATCAAATAATCAACTCATGAGACTTTAATTATCTCCATGCATATGAAATCACTTTATTATGTTGCAATAGATTGCAACTTAATCTTTAGTACGAAACATCATTATATACTACGAAATGTCCAAATCTAAATGATATAATTAACATTGATGTTATAATTCCTCAAAATTCTTTTTACATTCATTAGTTATATGATTTATACGTTTTTCCTCATACATCTTTGTTAAAGGGCTAAGATCATTAAAAATCCCTTAACAACTTCTAGAAGTGTCTAATATACAGCTAGTTCTAGAAAACTCCAAATCTCTTATAAATTTTTTGGAGTTTCTCACTTCTTCATTACCTATATTTTCTCTTTTGGTCTCTCAATATGCCATGTTTAGATAATATACAACCTAACATTTTATTTTATCAAACTAAGATTCACTCTTATTAAACTTGACATATAATTGTTTTTACCTTCTTAATATGTAAGATTTCCTCAAGTATTCAAAATATTCTTCTCAACTTTTCGATTACATTCAATATATCATCTATGATCATAGTCACTAATTGATCCAAGCAAAATTGTAACAACTTATTCTTTAATACTATGATAATGTAGGGGGCATTGTTAACTCAAATAGATATTACCAAAACTTAATGTGCCCATGATTAGTTCTCGTAATTCCTTAAGTAACTAATTTCTCAATTAGGTAATATTATCTCATGTTATTTTCGGTTTCCCAATTGACTTCTTTTTTCAAATGATTTTCTCAATTCATTTGATTTCCTCTGATTTCACATTGACTTATTCTAATGTCTATGCATTCATACTAGTTTCTCCGAACATTTCAATTTACTTGCAATCTTAACTTCCTGTGTTAGTAACACATTCATCAAATCTAATTTGTATCTCCTGAGCATATTTATGTAGAATATACTGTGGACCTAAGTTCTCCTCACATTAACAATAACGTCTCCTCAAATTCAAGAATCCAATCACATAGTTGGATACTTTACATTAAACAAAAATGCATACACTCTTAGTAGCATATTCTACCTCTTATGCCTAAGTCTCAGTTAAAAATGGAGCTCCAATATCACTTCTAATTCATTACATATTCATTTCTAATTTGTTCCTTCATTGATCATTCTTAAAAATAAACCATCTGGTCTAAAGATTTCTTGTTGCTACCGTCTATATTGTTCTTATAATCTTTATCAATCAACTATTTTCATCATTGTTTATTAGCCACTCTTAGTACCTCAAGAAGATCAATTTCAACTATTCATAATATCTCAACAAAATCAATTTCTGTTATAACTTATATGATCAGAATATCCTTTAAAATAAGGCTTAGTGAAGTAGTAAGCATATTGATTTACTTTTATACCTTGGTATATACTATCAAGATCATTACATCTTATCTAGAGATGTATTTATGACAATTCACCAATTAATAACTCATGCTAAGGATAACTTAATCTCATTTGATTTTAGATAACACTTCTCCTTTTGTGCCAGTCCTCGATCGTGGGGACTATGCCACGATCATGCCCTTTTTCTTTTTCATTGAATTCATCACACATGGTAACATCATTAACAATCTCAATCTATCCCCGATTGATCACTATAAGCACTTTTATGTATTACTCTAATTCATCTTAGACTTTGAACTATAGGAACTACGACTAACAAATATTCATTAAGTTATAGATTGCTTCCTATATCATCTCCACACATATAATACATATTTACTCAATATTCTCACTTTATCATGGTGATCCCATTATCAGATATGTACTCACAATTACAAATCAGCTTAACCTTGACAACTTTTACATATACTACTATCATTATCTCACTTTCCAATTACCATTATATCGTCATACATACATATGTTCACAATCAATTAAAAATTATAGATGCATAATTATCCTAAAATTTTGATCACAACTACGCTAACATATTCTTATGCTGGATCATAACTCTTGTCACATTAATCAAACAACCATTTCATTTCCAAGTTCATCTTCTTAAGGTCAATAATTTTTTTGTTTTCATTACCTTCTGCTTGTATACTTTAATCTCATCATTTCTTCTTATATCTCTATTTTCCTTAAACAATCCAGGACAATGCATTCACTTCTATATCACATTCGAGGATATATCACCATAGTACAATATTGATGTCATATTCAATAATACATCCACCAATACAAATGCATTGAATCTTTATCTATCATATTTAACCATATACTATTCCTCATTTCTAATTATCCATAAACTTTTGTTTTCTCACATTTTGATAGATCATCATTCTTTTCACTATTTCTATCAACTCAAACTCTTAACAAATGTTCATGTGTGTGACTCAGCTCAATCTCTTAAAAAATATTCATGCGTATGACTCATATAATGTGACTCAGACTAGAGATCAATTGCCTCTGCATGCTAAGATATGTCTAAAATGTATGTAACTTGACACATGTTTTGAAAAACGCCCATGTAAGATACTAAATCTGAGCTTTGATACCAAAATGTAGCACTCCACTGTCATAATGCATTTCTCCAAACATATCGACAGTATTCGAGAACATATTCTATGAGGTTGGCATGCTATAACAGTCAGTCAATCAAAACTCATTACAAATATTTCAAAACAACACACGCATTTGCAAAAAATAAATAAACAAATCAAGCCCATTTTATTCATAAACATTTTCATTCACGAGTGTTACTACACTCATTGTTTAATATCATTTGCAAACATTTCAAATTTGGAAAGTTATTACACATAGAATTATTCAAATAATCGAGGTACAATAACTGCGGAATACACAATTTGATACAAAACTAAAGAAATACAAATGTAGACGCAAACTGATCTTGGCCTCTATCTCTTACTCAATTGTAGTGGCTTGACTCCAATTTGTCTAATTGGAGATCTTCTCTAAGCCTGAAAAAATTGCAAATTTTGGGTAAGTAGACCATCCTCGATGGCTTACTCAATCATATAACACATCAATACATACAATCACATATTTTACATCATTTCATTTATCATCATGTAGCATCACAAAACTACTTTGTTCGCAATTTTCACATTTCACATTCAATGCAGTCAAATAGTTCGTTTCAATCATTCAAATCATACATATTACTTATACATGTAATGCACATGGGATTCACTTTCAGCTATTATTGTTGTGACCAAGTTCCTATAACTGTCCTATATCTATTGCAAATACTGCGCTCATTGATAACTATTTCGTATCTGTTCGAGATACTAGGCTCATTATACATAGTGAGCCTTTGGCTCTTAATCACATTCTGAGCTTTAAGCTCTTTTTTAGTTGCTACTCTGGTCACAACGGCCTTTATATTGTCATGCATTCATGTAATGAAATGCATCAATAACATAAGATCAATCAGTCACTTTATTTCACTTTATAAATTCACTTTCACATGTCATCGGACCTTGATTTGACATTCAACATTTAAGTTAAGAAAACATATAGTCTGTCTAATTCACATTCAATGAACACTTCCAATATTTATTTCATGCATCAAACGGCTCAGACATTTCATGTTCAGAATCAGTATAATCACATTCACATAATCATTCAATATAGAATTTAAACAGAATAATCATTTAAAGTAAGACCATTTAGGTCAACTCACGATACGTTCTAGATTAGCATTAGTTTCCATGATCTGGAAATGTCTTGATGTGGACATTTTATCTTGCACACCAATATTATGCGATACACACATTACACACACATTATTAATTGCACAATCTTATGAATACTCAATAAAGGGATTGATCGAGAAAGATTTCTTATTCTTATTATAAGTTACAATAAAGTTATAAGATCATGATTGGATCCCTTTAGACAACAAAATCTCTTCTTGGGGTCTTCATAGAAGTTGTAAAACCCAAAGTCCTATTCGAAAGCATACTTAAATGACCTCAATCAGAGATCCACAGAAAAAGTTATGCTTCTTGCCTCAAAATATATCCAATTGCATTCTTATTTCCAGATTTCTAACTCTTTACTTACTACATTCAACACCATATGCTTAGTCCATCATTTCTAGCTCAATTACTCGTCATTTCTAGCTCAATTACTCATCATTTCCCCATCATTCTTAACTCATTTCAACTCAATATCATCTATAAACAATTTTTGTTCCATGATTGATCATGAACAATAATAACAGAACATATACATATATATACATTCATCATCAACTTTCAGCACTCAGTACACAAATTCAAGTCAAAGTTTGAAACTCGTAAAGATAGAATTGGAATTTGATGTCTTCATGAAAAATGTAGTCATTTGTCTCTAATTTAATTCAAATAAAAAAATGATCTCATTTGGCTATCTACAAAACCAACTATAGCTAAATTACAGATGTATAATTAGTGGAAAATGTTATAGCTAACATTTTTCTAGCACACTTTAAACACCATTATCATTTTATCTCTAAACTTTCATTCTAGTTCTTCCCTTTTCAAGATACTACACTTGCCTTTTCTCTAACTTCAAATCTCAATCTAATCCATGTCTAAAACAACCAATGATCTAGTTTTTATCCAACAAAAATAGAACATAACAATATCCATTCACAAATCAATTTTTCTGGACTTCTTTCTACATCATTTTTGGATTCATTCTAATTCTAAATCATCTCTACATCAATTTTTTGAATCATTAATCATCATGCATGTAAAAGCAAGACATCTTCATATATATTTCATCATTTACATCCCAACATATATAAAACACCATTTTATGTCCATTTAACCTTTAACTATCTTCATACAAGCTTTATTTAACAAATAAAGAAGAGAAATGCTTATACGTACTTGTTTAGCTTCAATGTCTTCAAAATACACTTAACCCTAGCTTCCCCCATGCATCCCATGATCATCAACTTTCAAAGTGAAATGGGTTGGGTCTTTTAGCAACAGGAAGAAGATAGCAGATCCCAATATCATTTATAAAAATTTCCACTATCATTTGACTCTTATTTCTACTACTATTCATTAGTTGTTCTGCTACTTGGCATTTTTCTTGTTCAAAAATACCCTTAAATTTTAGAAAATTCTCATATTTCTCCAAAAATTCTAATTCACTACTTATACACTCCAACTCAATTTTTAAGACACATAATCCATAATTCACATTATAATTGCATTAAAACAATCATTTACACCCGAAAAATGTCAAATGAGTGTATGAACAATTCATTGTAATGTGTATAATAATCAAATTCGCGTGTATGTATGCTAACATTATGCATGAGCATGAAATGCATTTTTCTAATCTCTCATTGCTATTTTCTCAATTACAGAAATCTAAGGTTTTAACCCTTAGTATGGAAACAGGATGTTATACTATGGTTGTCCTAATTGTAAGTACTATATAACACTTAATGATGTAACCCTAAAACAACTTTTACATTTTGCCACTTTTGGAAAGTTCAAGAGAGAGAGAGAAGAAGAGAGAGAGAGAGAGAGAGAGAAGAAGAAGAAGAAGAAGAAGAAGAAGAAGAAGAAGAAGAAGAAGAAGAAGAAGAAGAAGAAGAAGAAGGTCTTGATGTTGTTGTTTCCTGGATTAGATGGTCTCCCGACACTGCTACCTTCCTGGATTATCAAATCTAAGTGGATTAGGTGGTCTCCTGACACTGCTACCTTCCTGGATTATCAAATCTAATTTATGTTTCCTTTCCATTTCATTTATGTTCATTTAACGTATAAGATTGAAATGGATTGTATGATGATGGGTTTTGGATTATTGACGATGTTCTAACTCTTCTTTCGGGATTTTACTTTGTTTTAATGTTAATATAGTCAATTTTGTGTTTTATTGAATGGGTGTTGTGATTAACTTCGATTTTTGTATTTTTTTTGAAAAACTGAGGGGTGAGCTAGATAAAAATGATTTGATTGGGTTAACGAGAGTTATACAATCTAATACGCCACGTAGTTAATCATATCAGTTTTTGTGTAAAGAGAGATCCCGTGTGAGACCCGGTAGTCTAGTTAAGAGCTTTCGATCTAATTTTAATTATGGGTAGTTTGTTAATTGAGATATTGCAAATTCCATAATTTAATTAGGGTTAATGATTTAAGGCACGAGATTATAACTTTAGAGAGAGTAATTCCTCCTACGATAGTCTAGAATTGACAACTCGATAACACATAATTAGCTAGGTTAGCATTAATGATAAATAGAATCCCCTCTCTCATAACTTGGTAATTTCTCTTGATTAATTTCCATAGTGACCCTTTGTATTGATCAATTTCAATTCTTGTTTTATGTTACTTTCTTGAGATGAATTCCTATAATTAAATTCTCGTGTTTATATTCTTGTTTCATTTTCAATTTCATTTTTATTAATCTTTAAGCCTTAGACAACCTAGGATTATATTAGTTTACCCTCCTAGTGGGATCAACCCTTCAAATACTATAACTCACGACCTGTGCACTTGTGGTAATTAAGGGATGTAAATTGTACGACTTGATCACTTTCCATATGCATCTTAACAATACTAACACCATTTAACAATTCTGATATAAAGGCTACATACCCAATTGAACTACTCAAAACCTATTTCGTTCATTTTCTCGAGAAACTTTACTATCTACCAAATATAGCTTTCTCTAAAAAAGGAACCTTAATTGCAACTCAGCAACATCAAAATTGAGTAAACAAAGAAGGAAAGATTCGTACTTAAGCAATTAATCAAGGAAAAGCAACAATCTTTGACAATTAAACCAAAACAAAATCCACTGCACAAGAAGCACATAGTAGAAGCTGAAAAAGAAAGTAATTGTCTGAGGGTTAAAATTTACGAGTATTGCCACAATCAACCAAAGGATGCAAGAAGAAGTAGGGATATAGGAAAAAATGGATTAAAGGTTACATATTCCATACAATTGAAATGACCTGGCTAAAACAAAATCAATTGTGACTTTTTTTGTTGGACCCCATACCTCACCCGTAGGTGTTTGGGGATTATATCCCGGCATGTATTTGCAGGTTATACCGCGACATCCAACCTTATTCAGTATTGTCCCCAAACTGTTGGAGTTATGTAAATATAGTGCCCTGGAAAGCAAGTGTATTTACATGTAACTTTATCTTCTTCAGTTACAGTT
>JANTPM010000007.1:7219820-7233590 GCA_025434745.1 Erythroxylum divaricatum | reverse complement strand
ATGGAATTGGTAAATTCCAAGTTGAAGTAAGAGAATGCATGAAAATGAAAAAGAAAAGAAAAGAAACAAATTGCATGATGATGAATTTCCAAAAAGGGAAATAAGATTGCTTTGTATGAGTTTGACACTTGAATGAGAAAAAGAAAAAAAAATTACACCGATTTCCAGATTTGATCGGCTTTAGTCTAAAAGGTTTCCAACGCTAATTTAGTTTTCTAAGATATACGTTTTCGGATGTCGGACTTTCCGCCACCTTGTTCTTCGATTTCGGTTTTCCGAGGTCGGATTAGTTCCGCACGATTTGTTTGCTTTCATATTCCGTTCCTTAGATTCGTCTTCGATTTGCTTTCGTTCGTTTCGCTTTGTTTCTGTTCTTTCGTTTTGATTCGTTCTTAGCGTTCTGTTCTTTTATTTCACTTTCTGTTTTAGAATTCCATTTTTTCGGTTGGGGTCCGGTTCCGAGATCGGGTCCCAACATTTTTTGATCAAAATAATAAATACGTTAGTAATAATTATGTTTTTTTGTCTTCCTTGATTCAAAAAAAGGCATTTGAGTAATTCAAACATGTAAAAAAATATTCTAGTGTTTTCTTACTTAATTAGGAGGTAAAAAAAGGATGGGTTAATAGGAATTAGTTAGAACTATGTCAACCTTTAGATCTAGAGATGGAATCAAGGCACTTGGACCATCAAAGACCTTTTAGAATTTTCATAAAGAAACTATAGACCTAAAATAAGAAATATCTTGGTTAGAAAGGGAAAAGAGCCATCACATAGAGCAAAAGGACAAAAAGAAAACAAAAACTCTAATTTCCTTTCTAAAACCCCAATTGTCACATGAAAGAAGAGAAAAAGGAACCTATTTTGAAACCTAATTTTCACATAGGAGTTCATTGCAAATACTGTACTAGACTTGGTGTTAGATTTAGTTTTGGTATGGTACAGCATTAGTATCGATCAATAATTAGTACCATTTTGAATAATTTTTAAAATTGTACAGCTGAGACCTTTATGACACAATTCATGTGAAGCTAAAAAAGGTTTATCAATTGGTTTAAAAGCTCATTTGTAATGCTTGTTTATTTATTTTAAGATTTTATATATTTTTTATTTTCTGATATGGTTATAGTTATTTTAAATCACATTATATGGAATGTAAGCTAGGACAAAAAAAAGTGTTGGATCTAAGGGTTATATTCAAAATATTACTTTTTGCAATTAAATTAAAGGATGTTTGATTTTACTTCTGTTTTTCTATTGTAGTTTTCAAGTTTCAATTTTTGGCTTCTGTTTTTCTTTCAAATAAAAACCAAAAGTTTTTTAATTGTTAATGTTAATATAATTATATTTTTATCACTAATAATAATTACATATTAGATCAAATTTAAAGATAAATTATTTTTAATTAAACAAATTTATTTAATTTCTAATATAATATTTATTTAAAAATTTCAATAAAATTATTTTATTTTATTAAAATACATAATTTTAAATGTTTATTTATTTTAAATATATTTTAATTATTAAATCAAATTTTATTTGAAATATATATATTTTAAAGAATTTTTAAATTTAATTATATTCATTAGTAATTATTAAATTCATTTTTTATTTTAATTAAAAAATATTTTAAATTATTAATTAAAATTAAATTAGTTATAATTATTAATAATAATTAACTTTAATCATAATATTTGATTGATAATAACTCAGGTTATGAAGAAAAAACACAAACATAAAACAAAAATCACTTTTTATAATTTTCATAATCTTATGCAAGTACCTAGCTTTTAAAATCAAATCAAACCCTTTCTCTTTTTAATAATCTAGCTTTTCACTTTTTTTCCCTAAAAAATTTAGTCTCTCTTTTAAAGGCCCTGATATCTTTTCAAATAAATTTCTTTTACATTTTTTTTATTAAGATTTTTCCTTGGTCATCATTTTTGATAAAATCTATGTAAGTGTGAAATCAGTTCCGCTAAATAAAATAAACAGGTTTTAAACTGCTTTGGACCACCCTTTCCCTAGACTTGTATACGTTGGGTGACTGGCTTGATGTACACTTACATAGATAAATAAAAACGCAGTCCCCATCAAATTAACCTAACTCCATTCATGAGAAGTTGAAGTACAAAATTGAGTCAAACACGTGATCCTGGATTTCTTCTTCTCCAAGTGTTGTTAGCCAACTCGACTTGATTTTCAATCCTCCACCTAAGCTACTTGGCTTTTTTTTTCCCCCCTATGCTCTTTTATTACTTCAAAACTATGTCATGCACGCCTTCAATTTCCTCTTTAATCGGTTGATTATCCCACGCCACTTTCTGGAAACCGATCCGTCACGCCTCTTTCCATCTTTTAATCTCTATTATTGGGGTATTACGACACCGTAAGTCTCTACAGTGGAAAAAGGAAATCACAAGAAATGATGGAGAATCGGCAACACACAAGAAATATGATGTAGTAGTATATGAAAGGAAAAAAGAAAGCATACGATGATGTGAGTCAAAGTCTGCCGACCATGACCCCACGTAAATGGACAAAGATGATGAGTGGTGCAAATGTGGGGAGTGGGAGTGACATGTCCAAGCCCACTTTTGCGTAGGCTGAAGTCGGTCAATTTTTGCCAGCAAGTGGAGAGAAAAGGAGAAATCGCACTGCGTTGGATCTTGACTGGAACTCGTACGGTTTGGACTGACTCATCTACGTTACTTTCCAATTAATGCTGAGTCAAACTTTAGATCAAAAGCCGAACTTACTTTTTTTTTATATATAATTCAGGGTTTAGATTTAGCTTGACTATTTGAGACCTATGAGCTACTTATTCAGACTCATAGATAGGTAAATTCGAGTTTGATCTTAATTAATATCAAAAGTACCTGCATCCAAAGGATAAGTTATCATTACCAGAGGATTACATCACCTTAAATAAAGGCTGTTCCTCTCAAGATTCGAATCCATAACTTCTCTCACAATCCTCTCCCCTCCTTTCTACCGCTAGACTACCCTATGAGGGGCAAAAGCTGAACCTACTTTTTTCAATACTGATTACTGAATCGACCACCAATCGGTAAATTGAAAACTAGCCGAGCCAAACAGAGTAAACTGTTTATATGGCACTTTAGTTTTTTTCTTTTCTTGCATGTCACTGGTTATATACGTTACAACGTAAACCTGACACATTAAAGATACATGCAAAGGAAACGCTGAACAGAACACTGTCCAACTCAGAGACTCGTTAACATTCTTTACATGAATCTGAAATCAAACAGAATTTTTACCAGCTTAAAAGGAAGGACGATTCGTACAAGACACAGTAAAGACCAGGGCCTTATTATTCATTTACTCTTTGTGCCGCGTATCAAATTCCATCCTCGCCATGCACGCGCAAGCCGACACAAAATCAAGGTGTAGTTATATCATCAGTTGGTCTAGCCAATTGGAACTCGTATTGCGTTTCCAACTTGTAGACATGTTATGGTCCAGGAAGCTGACATTTAGATTTTATTTCTGTTTTATAACAGCACACGATTTACCGTTGAGTGTGTACTGCCATTATTTAATATGAGATGTTGACGATGCAAGTCACTCAGACCGGTTCGATAAGACCAACCCAATATATTATATGGAGAGCTTTTCTTATAATTTTATTTTTTACACCATTTTATCAATTTGAACGTCAGTTTAGTATGAAAGTGTATTATCATCCCATCATAACCAAATTTAATATGTATTTCTTGTACGAAATTGATACCTTCAACAATGATTATAATTTTGTGTTTTGCATTACAATTTTTAAAAATTCTATCAAAATTTTAATTTTAATTAAGTAATAAAATTAATAATGTGCTTTTTCTCCGATTAAGAAGATTGTTCTAAAACTTTTTAAGTGTATTATCACGATTCCAATGTTGATTTTACTTCATTCTAGATCTTCTACATAATTGTAGCACTTTGTGTTAGCTTTCAAATGACTCAAGAATCGCCTCAATCAGAAAACTACGGAGAAGCTTATGCTCAAATTCGTTTCTTTCTTAAAGTCATTAGTACAAGATAATGACCAAATATAGGAAAATATCATATAATTATATATAAAAATATACCATAAAATACTAAATTGCAACTTAACTTTTAAAATGGACCTTTAACTATTTATTGATTATATTGTATCTAGAACGTTGGACCCTTAATTGCCTATTATAAGTTTTGATATACCTCCATAAACCTATCTATCTTGTAACAATGTTTCATATATGACTTTGGTTGTTACCTGGCATAGCATTAATAGTATAGGTTCATGGGTACCCAAAGAGTTCTCATACCCTACAACTACATATTTTATCATTATACTTAGGTTATTCTTTTTCAGCTCCTTCTGCACTCTTAGTTCAATGTCCTCTTTCCATTTCTTTTCTTGCTCCTCCAATCTTAATTTTCTCTTTATTATTATAGTTATGATAGTCCTTAACATTTTATCATTTTAGCCTATATCACTTTGACTTTCCTATATTTGTTGGAATGTATGAGGATAAGTGGTATGAAAATAACACGGTTGTTTTCTTATTAAAGGATATGATTATCAATAATTATTTCTGTGGGTCTTCTTTTCCATAAGATTACCTAATGTTACAAATAATAGACTATAAATCACTCGCATAGTTTGACAGCAATAAGTATCTTAATACAATACGTAGTAACTATGTCTAAAAAGTCTTGATCTTGCTCAATCAATTCGTAACATTCACCAATGTTTTCGAGGTTAAAATGCATTTCTGGCACAACTACTTCACATCACACCGACTTTTTCCAAAAAAGAGCTTAATGGATTTGAACTTCAAAATTCTTAAATTGATGTTCATGATGTCATTGTTTTATCTTGCATACTTTTGAAGATGAAGCAGATTTTTATGTCGATTGTAGTCCTATTCAAACAGTGGTGCATTCCCACTAGTTAACTAATTAACATCATATGTTTGTGTTTTAGCTTAAATAATAGATTTTCTTTGTATTGCATGACATATCAAAACTTAGATTGTCTTATTTTCTGATTTGCTTGCTTTAATATATTAAAAATATAAAAAACCTATTGAACAAGTGTATTATATTAAATACAAAATATTCTTTTTCGCAGGCCCTATTTTATGTTGAAGAGTGTCGCTCATCCTTCTTCTTTATAGTCTGTAGTTGTCTGTCTATCCAAGTAAGTCGTCCAACTAATGTCTACCAGATGTGTTGCTTTTAATACGATTCTGATTCGTTTGGGTTTTGTGTGAATGCAAAGGAGGTCTTGATTTTGTATTGTTGTTTAGAATATTCTTATAATCATTGATGAGTTTTTATGTTCTTCTTTAATAGTCTAAGTATTTATGTTTAGGTTTTGTTTGAATTATTGATGAGTAGATGTATGATTAAATAAGTATTTACTGTATATGGAATGAGTTTGAGATCTTATGGATGATTTGAGGTATAATAAACCCCTAAGATGGTGTATAGGCTAGAAACCCGTGATGCAGCTCCCATAGGCTTATTGGTGAAAACTTTCACTAGCCTAAGAATCACAGCGAGAACTTGCTTTCTCGATCTATATGGTGTAATAATGTCATGTACCTTAGTGTTTCTTTTAATTCGAACTAGTGTACGAACTTCAATCAAAACATTAAAGAAGTAGTAAGTTCTATAGTTACCAAAAATTATGGATCATTTGAGGCATAATAAACCTCTAAGATGGTATATAAGCGAGAAACCTATGATGTAGCTCCCATGAGGCTTATTGATGAAAAATTCTGCAAGCTTAGGAGTCACAATGAGTATGATGTAGCTCCCATGAGGCTTATTGATGAAAAATTCTGCAAGCTTAGGAGTCACAATGAGAACTTACTTTCTCGATTCATATGGTGTAACAATGCCACTTACCATAGTATTGAAATCAATTGTAGATGATTAATTCAAACATAAATACTTCAACTTCAATATGATTAATTCAAACTTAATATTAACACAAGAAATTCATAGGTTTAATAGACATGACAATTTTTTACATAATAAAATCCTAGGATGGTATATAGGCTGGAACCCCATGATGGAGCTCCCATAAGGCTTATCGGTGAAAAATTTCACGAGCCTAGGAGTCACAGTGATAACTTTCTTTCTTGATTCATATGTGTAAATAATGTCACGTACCATAGTATTAAAATCAATTATATGTGATTAATTCAATTGATTAATACTTAGGTGTTTTGTGTAAAGTACAGGTTAAATGTTTTGTAAACTTAGGGGACATGCATGATACTAACTATGAAATCACTTTTTTAAATTAAAATTTTTGCAGAAATGAGTAATGTTGATAGATCTTGGATGAATAGATGATTATTATCTGATGGTTTCATTAATCTTGAGTTTGTTGAGGGGGTTGAAGCTTTTATTCATTATATATATTCTCAACCTGCATATATGGATGGCCTAAAGATCAGATGTCTATGAAAAAAGTGCAAACATATTTGCTTCCTTCCTATTGATGAAGTGAATGATCATTTGCTAAGAAAAGGGTTTGTTCCAAATTATTTTGAGTGGACACGACATAGAGAGCCATTGATTTGTAGCACCTCAAGGGGTAACGAAGTAAACTCGTCAGTAAATGTGGATGAGTTGGTGCAACTAAAAATTCTTACATGAAAATGGTTTACAATACAGCCGGTTATGCCTTTCAGGAAAGTATAGAAAATCTTGAAGAAGAATCAAACCTATATGCAAAATAATTTTTTGACTTACTACACTCAGCTGACTAAGAATTATGGATAAATTATGAGACAATGACTCAATTTTTTTCAATTGCTCAAATAATGAACATAAAATCTAAAGGGTATATTTCTGATCATAGTTTTGATAAATTTCTTGGATGGTATAATGAATCATTATATCCTAATCATACAATAGTTGATAATTTTTACAATATGAAGAAACTTATTAAGGGTTTTGCAAATTGGGATGTATGTTATATTAGGGAGGTGATGTAGAATTACAAGAGTGCAAATTTTATGGTCAGTCTAGGTTCAAACTAGAAAGTATTCTATGAAATAGAAATTAGTACCCTAGAAGTGAATGTTAAAATCGACATGTCCGTTGATGCTGAATTCTCTTGCTTAGGAATATTTGGGAACAATATGAATTAGCAAATTAACTACCATTATCACTTCTCACGACTTTAACAGTGGCTTGAAATTGGTTTTCAATGAGGATGGGAAAGTTTGCAAGGGTTTTGGCTTTTTGGGTAAATTCCAAGTAGCTCGACTGTAATCATCAACAACAGTGAAAAAAAAAATGAGCTCCAGAAACAGATGGTGTTTTATACGATTCCCAAAGATCTATATGTACGATATCAAAAATATCGGATGAAAATGTCATATAGAGGTAAAGATACTGAATCACTAAAAGCGTGGGTATGAGATTGAGAGCCAAGAAGGTTTCATTGATGTTTTTTTCATTACTTTTGATGTGTCTCTGATAACCAAATGGATTGAACTGTCAAAGTTATATAATATATATAATGAGGTTTAATTTGTAATATATAATTAATTAATTGAAATACTATTCAAAAATGAAAAATATATAGAAAGATATTTTTGCATGATGATGGGTTCTCAATTCTTTAATCTTAAGGAGAAGATAAACAGAAATTTGTGAAAAGAAATCTAGTCCAAACTAATTTATTAGAAGACTTTATTCATGACTTCTTAAAAAATCTAGGCGGGCGGATGTAAACTAGACATTAGAAGTAGTATTTCAAATAGAAATGACTGGGATAATGAGCAGAATGAAGCCGCTTTGTCAAAGCCTGGAGCTGACACAATTTAACCATAGGTTTTAGGGATAGGCTGAAAATGTGAAGGTTCCAATATCACCCTAAATGCCAGAAAATTCACTTGAACTATTTGATGTTTGCCAATGATTTTTTAGTATTTTGCAGAGGAGTTATTCAATTTGTTAGCATTCTTAAACTTATATTAAAGAGTTATCGGCTGCTTCTAGTTTGACTATTAGTGTGTCTAAAAGTAAATCTGACTTTGCAGGTAGTTTCTGTGAAACTTGTATAAAGACAAGAGACCATCCAATCCATTCTTTAAGTGTAGTTTTTTACAAAAGATCCTACAGTACTTAATGAATTTGGGTGGATTATTCTATAGGAGCCATGGAAGAATATTCTTGCTTCAGTAAGAAAACATATTCAATTCTCTTTATAAAAAAAGAGCTAAATGAACTATAATAATTATTCTAACAAACTTGTAGTTCATTGATCAAGGAGGTTTGAAGCTGAATCCTCTACGTTTTAATATTCAAACTTTGACAAAACCTTTATATATATGACCATGTTAAGTATCTTACTCAATCTTTGTTACATATACCAGTTTGTAGTTCCACCCAAACATATACACATATATAGTATGTTGTGTTAAGTATACTAATTAGTAGCGAAGTTTCGTTTCCTTTTCTTTCCATTTTCTGCTGATTTTCCTCGTTCAAGAATTTGACAGCTATGGAATCAACCAGAGCATGTTCTGCTGAACAATACAGCTATACACTGCTCTCCTACGCGGCCTGGATTTTAAGTATGAAAGCTTTAATTCAATCATTGAGAATGATTTCGGTTATAAAATTAAATATTCAGTACAGCTTATATTACAGTACATAGTTTCCCAGTAACGGTGGAAAATTCTATTTTTTCTCAACTTCCAAGTTTGAACGTACGCATTTATAGGAGCCATGACCATGTTACGTTAATGATCAATGAATTAACCAATAATGATCGACATTCTTCACTACTGAACTCAGTTTTATATTATATAGTCAACACTGTTTAAATTTTAATGCATATCTTTCAGATTCGGGCGTAAAGATTTAGCAGAAGACGCGGATAATAACTTATCATATATATGATACGCTGCCATAGCTTAATATGTATATTCCATTATCTGTCTGTAGGAAGCAGATTGATTCCGTACAGATACGCAGTAAACGCAGAGAAGTTTCAAATGAAGTGGTCAAGAAAACGATAATTACAGGAATCGATAATGATATGATGATAACGTGCGTTGGTTTCCTATATTAACACTTACCTGAAAAGGACACCTTTTAACGAAGGCAAGTGTGAGAGAAAAAGAGTTAAAATACGGTGTAGAGATGGGAAATCAATATCAGTCAAGTGCAATGATTGGAGAGAAAGACTCCATAACCAACGCTCAATCAGTAAACCTTCACGCTGTCTTACCTTAAGGAGATAATATTTAGTTCCAAAATGATCACTAATTAAAAAGTATTAAAAATAATTATATTAATATAAACATCCAAATATATTTATGACCTTATAGGTCCAGTTATGCGTCGGAGATACATATGACTTGATAAGGAGTGGTGAATCACGCAAGATGCCGTCTGAACACATTAGAGACAAATGACAGAAGCACAACGTGCTCTTATTATTATATATATACTCGTATCTTAATTATCTAAACCGGCCGTTTGAACTCTCTCATTAAATATGTAGCCGGTGTGACCTCTCTAATTAAATATGTTCACAAACTTAGCACCACAACATTAAAAATCCAAATAAAAGTACTGAACTTGCTTGTTTGTTTGAATTTACAAAATTGACAAGATGTAATTGTGTAGACAACGAGGGGTAAATCAATTGGTCTAGATTTCTTACTTAAGGCTTTTCTTTTAAAGGAGGTCTTGAGTTCGAGTCACTCTGAAAGAGAAGAAATAAATATGTTCCTATTGATGATCCTCTAGCCTCTTGAAGCTCCTTGATTGGATCAATTACAGACGCCTCGTTTCCAGCGACAGTGTGAGAGTTGGAGCTACTAGAGAATCTGATGTTAAGCAGAGGGAGCCAGTGATTAATCATCAGCTGAATAATCTAGAGTATGTGAAGACTCCTCTAAACTTTTAGAGTAAGATTGTAAAGACTTAGGATTAATCTAGCTAAATTATGAGATACTTAATGTAAAAAATAAAAAGATGCAATTGTGTAGATGAAAATTTATAGTTGCGTACATGTCAGGTGAGATCATGAAAAGGTCGGAGACATGGGGCATCGCATCACAATGAAAATGTGGGAAAGATTCTGAGGATGACTTATCAAATAAGACCACCTTTAAAGGCGAAACAAGATATGTGCTTCTCAAAAGAACGTTTTTCCCAATGGTACTCGTAGTTGCTAGATAGGAACGTGGAAAGAACGCTCTCACTCTATTGGACTTTGTGGAACAAAACGAAGAAACTGAAAAAGGAGAAGTGCTTGTTTTGTACGGAAAGTGAGGGAATCGTACTACTGCAACGGATTACGGACAGCGGAGGGATTATTTTCACAACCTCCCGGTAATTGCGCCTATGCGACTTTCCCTTCACTTCTTCCTTTCTTTGAACATATACTCCTTCGATTTATAATAAGGATTATTTTATATAAATTTTAATTATTTAAAATAAATGTTAATCTTGATTTTATATGTATATTTATAATTTTTTTTTCAAAAATTAATCTTTCATTTTTCTTTTATCTTAATTATACAGATTATAATTTCAAGATAATATTTCTCACAATTTTATTTAAAATACTGATTATCGAAATAATTTCATAAAAATATTAATAAAAATATATCTATAATTTTATTAATTTTATTAACAATCGTATATTTTTTTAAAACGATTCTTATTATAAAACTTATTTTAAACTCGGCAAACTCGATTTCGTCATGTACGCAAAGCATGTATTCATCCCATCGAAATACCAGAACTCGTTTCACTTAGAAAAATACAAATAATTATATTAACTTAATTGTACCAGGCAAGTACACTACCTGTACCCTTTAACCTCCCCTGTCATCACCTTTCCATGCAATACCACTGCCCTCTCCTTTCTTTATTCCTTTTCTTCTCCTTTATGTATGCCACCACTCATAAATCTCCTTCGCCATCATCACGCAAACACTCCACTCTTCCCCTCTCTCTCTCTCTCTCCCTCTCTCCTTTTTCTGTCTCTACAATTCTTGCCTTTAACGTTACCAAGACTTAATCTTTTCATTCTCAAAGCTATTGACTTACCTAGTTTCCATCTGGGTCTCCTCCAAAATCTTTGAATTTGGTGACGTCTCCTGAAATCAATCTAATGAAGCAGCTAATTCGCCGCCTTTCTCGCGTCGCTGACTCGTCCCAGTACAGCCTCCTCCGATCGGAGACACAGACGCCGCATCCCCGATCGATGCGCCGGTCGGAAACGTCAAGGCCTGCTCGTAGAGCTAGGGGAGCTAAGCCGGTGCCGGAGGGCCACGTGCCGGTGTACGTTGGCGACGAGATGGAGAGATTCGTCGTGACAGCGGAGCTCCTGAATCATCCTGTTTTTGTGAATCTGCTCGAAAAGTCGGCTCAAGAGTATGGCTACGAACAGAAAGGTGTTCTGCGAATCCCCTGCCACGTTCTGGTCTTCGAACGTCTCATGGAAGCTCTCCGTCTTGGCCTCGAGTCTCGTGACATTGAGGATATTCTTGGGTTTTCGTTGTTCGCCTAGCAGTTTTTCTAAGTAGGCCTTTCTTTTGGTTCTAGTTTTTCAAGTTTGGATCTTTGGATAATACAATAGAAAGAAGACAGGAGTTGGGAGATCGTTGTAAAGGTTTTTCTGTTTCTGTATATACACCTTGCGATCTCCGAGGAACGACAACAGTCAAAGAAAGTGAAGGCAGACAATGATTTTTAGGGGATTTAACACTTTTGTGTGTCCCTTTGTTATACAAAGAGACTGAAACAGAATAGATTTTTCTTTCATTTCTGTATTCAGACTGTTGGGTCATTAGCAAAAAAACAAAACCTCTTCTTAAAACAAGTCTGATATTGCTGCGCTAAATCTTCAGACTTTAAAACTGTTAATCACTCGGCCATCTCTAGCTAGTAATGAAAATAAAGCAGAGTGCCGGAAGCGGAAGTGTTCTAATTCTTAGTCCGATATGTGTATATTATCTTTCTGTGTACCTTGTTTTTTGGTACAGTTGTCCGTACGTAGCTTCTTTGATGCAAAAGTCTAAGTCATGTACGAAGCATAGCAGAAGATCCCTAACCTCTATGCTCGCTTTTGCTTTTTTCGGTCTTAGGGGTCTGTTTATTACTAAGATTTAATTGAAACGAATTGGATTATAACGAAGTAGTCCTTGGACTGCCTTCAAATCCAAACATATCAGAAATATTAATAAAGTTGAGTAACAATTTTGCAACAATAAGGTAAATCAGGAGATTCAATGACTATGTACTAGTTGATGGTTAACCATCAAGTGGAAGGTTTTAGTGACAGAAGGCAAAGGAATAATGTTTGAGTGGCGGTCCTAATGCTACAAAGACAATAATAGACGCTTTGATTTGGATGTATGTGAGCGGTTGATTATAGTTTTGCAGATTAGTTGATGCTCTCTATCGTGATGTCTTATTTGGTGGTCTCTGCTGGGAACCACCGCTGTCTGTGGACCTCACAAGCTGTCTTCAAGAATAGTTGGTGTGAGTGCTCGGCTTAATTAAAGGTCTTAAGTTTGAGCTCGAGAATAGAATAATTATTTTGGCTAGTATTTTATTTTTTATAATTGATCCGATTAGTCTGAATATAAATAATTTTAAGATACTATTTAAGATCTTTCTAAAATATCTCAGGCGGGAAAAAAAAAGAAAGGAAACAGATCCTGATGCATTTCCACATGTTTAAGGGGCTTTTGTGCCGGCCAGGAGCGTCTACCTCACCTTTTCATTGGGGCCATAGTGCGCTGAACTGGTTTGCTTGGAGTCATCGATTGCGGAGAAACGAACATTTGCGTGGATTGTGCAGGCACATATTCATAGAGCAGTCCGTGTTGAAAGAAACAATATCAGCACGGGCCTACTCTCGTACATCAAACAGAAAAACAAGAACAGATTTCTTTGTTTAATTGGCGGAAATGATGTCCTTTAATAGCTATCTTATCTAAGAGATTACATGGTCGAATCTTAAGGAGGAACGCTGCATTAATGTACCCGAGACTTAATTATTTGTGACAATATTAAATTAATTAATTTATATAATGATAAAAGACTATATAAATATTAATCATATTACATAAAGGAGAGTATTATTATTAACCAAAAATTATAATCCTAAATATAATTAATATTATCATTAGGGTTTAATTAACATAGTTATATATATCATAAAGAATTAATGTATCATGAATTAAAATGTAACTCTTAAAACCCATCTAAGGACAAGAATATTTTTTATTTAAGTTTGTTTAAGGATCTTCATACTTTAATCTATGAGATCGACTACTTTCTTCGTAAAGAAAAACAAAACATATGCTACTAATGTCCAATCTTAATAGAATAATAAATAGGAGCAATTTAAGGATAATACCTAAATGCAACATAAATCTCATAATTATAATCTCATCATAATTTCATTTTCAATGTATAAACGTCTCACGAAATTTATCATATAAACCCAAATATGTATAAAATAAAGAATACCTTTGACTAATTATCACTAAAACTACAAACAAATCGATTGACTGTCGGGCATAAACTAATGATCTCCTATTTGCACTAAGCTAATTGTTTAAGTATCTTGTATCATATTATCATATGATAATCATGAGACTGCTGAGATAGTGGCTTAATGAGAGAATTTTATAAAACTCTCTATAGTGAGCACTTGTTTAAATTTTAAAATCATTTCTATTAAATGAAAAATGTATTATGACTTAATTA
>JANTPM010000007.1:7204254-7219173 GCA_025434745.1 Erythroxylum divaricatum | reverse complement strand
CTTACAACTCCTATCTTAATTATCATCATAATTAAGAACATTTGCCTAAACACATTCTTGGATCTTTGATGAGACATTAGCTCCTTATCCATGCCTAATGGCTCTAATGTTCTGCAGTACGTTACTGTCTTGAACAATGCAAAGAAACTATATCAAGTTCACTAAAGAACTTGTTGATCCAATTAATCATTTCTACTAAATGAAAAATGTATTATGACTTAATTAGCAACCATTGCTACATTGAAACCTTTTTAATCTGGAATGATATTGTTCTAAGTACATAGATCTTAATTAGGATTAACTTCTAAAGTTAATATCCTTATAACCTTGCACTCAAATATCAAATTATATATAATAATGAATATCTTTAATACTTCACAAGTATCAGATATCTTAAACATTAAAAATCGTTAGTACATTACCTATGTAGTTGGACTTAGGATAGGTAAATAACTTCCAATTTATCTTTATAGATCTAATTCCCAGAATTAAGCTATTACCTTTTTCATATCCAATAAGAGTTGTTCTTGGGCTAATATATTTTCAAAAATTGCAAATTAAAATTATTGCTCTCTGTGAGTAATACATCTCTACATGCTCCTAAGAAGGAGGGCAACTGTACTCCCTATAACCTTATTGTAAATATTAAAAATTCATAATCATCTTCAAAAAAAACTCTATGAATTCATCATTAAAGTGAATCTTTCAACATCCCGTAACCTTTCAACGTTAAATCAAATGTATCAACAAAGACATTAATTCCAATTAGATATATTGTCATTAGATTTGAACTTTTAAATTCATTTTACTTCCACAACTTATCTTGAGAACCAGTCTTCTATAAAAAATACATTGAAATAAACAATTTGTTTCATAGGTCTATAAGATTATATCCAACATTTTTTATGCTTCATAAACTTTTATTATCCAATTTAGTTCTAAACTTGATGGATAATCTATGCTTCAACTAAGCATCAAATCCTTAAATGATTAACTTTGACTCTTTTAAAGACTTAGCATTTCATATCTAATATGAAATCTTGCTAATTGATTCAACTGGAGCTATTGAAAATAAGTCATAATACTAGCCATAACTATATGGAAAATAATATTGCATCATACAACGTCTCATATTGTATTTTCTTCCTTACACAAATCCACACTTCATAGAATTTTATTGTGAAGGTATTCACTAGAGAATCTCATTTTCTATATATAATCGAAAATTTAAAACTCACCATAAATATCTCATCAAAGTGCTTCAACGTGTTTAATGCTTAATTTCTACTTAGATTTAAACAATTTGAACTTTTCAAAATTTTAAATCAACCTTTCATTTAATACATATAACTATGTCACATAAATTCATTCGTAATATAATGAAACATAAGTATCATCCTTTTATGAATTGTTATTCTATCCAATATATCACGTGTATAAATTTAACAATTCAATACTATCATCATTATTTCACAAAAGGTTGATTTAGTTATTCTTCAACTTGACAAGTTTCACAAGTTTTATATGATTCATAATCAAATGGATACACATATCCTTGTATGTAACTTTGCGAATCTTGTTATGTTGATTTAACTAATAGGGCATAAAATGATAGTCTCAGTTATCTAACTTTTATTCTTGCCATTTATGTTAATCATAAGTCTCCTTTGATCCAACACATGCAAACTATTTGTATGTAATTGAATCAACTACCTTTACTTAACAATCTAATGATAATAATGTTGAATCTAAATTCAGTATCAAATACTTATAAGCATGAGTTAGAAATATATATGATCTCTATCATATTTCTTATAGGTAAGAAAATCATACAATCATTTCTTTTAATGATAATTATTACAATTCTATAGCAAATGCCTTTAATGTTTGTTTATACTTTTAGTAGGCTCAATTAAGTGGAACAATTCCAACAAGACACTATACATTTCAACTCTACTCTATGCAACCTTTTGCATCTTGCTGTCATGGTATTGACATACATCTTACATGTTATTGTCAGAGTTTATAAGACATGAGTCAACTCAAAATATTAATATATTTTGTCATCTTTATGATTTTGACATATCTCTAAAACATTGTCACCGAGTCCTCAATATGGATTATAGCAAAATAACATAATGAGCTTACAATTCTCTATCTAACTTTGAGAACTCTTCTCAAACATAACCTATGTCTAAGAAATTCGGTTCTCTTACTTATTATCAACTATAGTAAGTAAGATAAATTCTACTTAGAACAAAAATAAACATAAGAAAATAAGTTATTAATTATATGTCATGACTACCAAATGAGATTAGAACTTTAATAATGTATTTGGTTACTCTCCCTATTGTATTCAAAATAATAGCCCTAACTACTATTCGAAAAGATTACTATAATCTTTCTAGTGCTAGGATCTCTTTCAAAAATAATTGATATTGAGTTTGCTCAATAAACCAACTAAACTTAAATTAGGTAGATAAAAACTTTATCCATCACATTTTATGTGACTCTTAGATTTGTTAGGTAATAACTCTTGTCAAAACATATCTTACATGTTATTCCTAACTTTGCCTCTAAATTTATGTGATTATGAGTTTGCTAATCCAAATAAAATAAATTTAGTTAAGAAGAACTCACTGTTATAAGACTAATCAATTTTCAGTTAAAGCAACCTTGACTTCACTCAACAAGCCTAACAATAAACATAACTTTGGTTTATTATTATAACAATGGAAGGCAACAATTATGTTATCAATGTGTACTTAATATTTTAATAAGGGATTTAATTTCATTCATCTCATGAAGCACATAATTGCATGTAAAATATCATACATATAAAATATACAATTTATCATGCATACAATTTATAAATCATCATCATCAATACCTAGTTGAAGTCCCGTTGAGGAGTGGGGTTTAGGGACATCCAATTTATATATTAAACATATAAATAAAGTATGCAACTTATACACTCATAATCAAATTACAACATAAAATATCAAGTTTTGCTTGATTCTAGTTATTGATCTTCATAATCTAAAATAATATTTCCAACTCCTTGGAAAAATTAAAAACTGATTAATTCTTTAATGAATTAAATTCTTATTCCAAATAGAAATTTAATTTGGTTTTAAATAATTTTCAAATCGAATTGGAAAACTATTTCCACTTAAATTAACTCCTTTAACAAAATTTAATCGAAAACAAATTTTGATAAATACTCTTCTTATTTATTATAATTTAGAAAACTTGTTTTTAAAGTTATACAAGTAACATATTCTAATCTAATTAGAAAACATTTTATAATCTAATTAGAAATTACTATTTTTAATCTTGTTAGAAATTACTTATCTTTTAATTAGAAAACTATTCTTTAACATTAAAAGGTAACTAATTTCAAAATTAAATAAAACACTTTGAAATTTAATTAAGAAATTAATTTATATTATTTATTTAGAGATTAATTTCTTAACTAATAAAAATATTTCTTTAATAAATTTGAAAACTATTTTCAACAATATTAAAGAAATCTCAAATTTCTTAATTAATAAATGAAAATATTTTTCAAAATTTAATTGAGAAAAACATATTTTCTAAAAAATCACAAAACTTATTATTTATAAATAAAGAAACAATTTATAAATAAATAGAATAACAATTCTATAAGCAAATAAAATTATAAATTTAATTTATCTCAATCATATTAAAATAAATAAATAAAATTAAAAAGACCTTTCTTAACTACTTAAAAAATATTTTTTTTAATTTTAATAAATCTAATTAATTGATTTCATTCTTGTGTTACTACCACCAATCTTTGCACAAATCAGTGGTTGAGCACAACCCTCGAATTTCCAAACCAATACGGCTTTGGACTTGGACAAAGAGGAAGACGTGGATTCTCCTTTGGATTTTCTCCATTTTAGTCTCAAGGAAAGTAGGAAACTGATCAGGTTTGATTGCTTGTCAAATTTATGGAGACAATACACACTACTCTTGATTATAGGTGTCGATTCGAAGAAAATTTTGCTTCAAAGCAAATTCGATTTGACTCCGTAGTCGATCGGTCATTGCTTGTATCCTGATACTGATACTGGAGCAAGTCATGATGTTACACCAGATTTATCTTATTTTCAAACCTTGGATGATTGCAAGGATAAGGATAAGTTGGTTGTTGGAAATGGCACAAAATTAAATATTTTGCATATTGGTTCTAGTTCCATTAAGTCTCGACTTTTAAATGATATTTTACACGGCTCGCATGTAACCAAACCATTACTATCTGTTCAACAATTTTGTCATGATAATAATTACGTTTTTTTAATTTCATCATGATCATCGACTTATGAAGGACAAGATAACCAAGGAAGTCGTGGCACACGGAATGCGGTGTTCATCATCACCAAGACAAGTTGAAATTATCCTCTTCTTCACTGCTGCATAAAAACCATTTTCAAGTCGTTTTTAATAACAAGCCAAATTATCAATTTCTAAGAGTTTTTGGTTATGCTATTTACCCTGGTGCTACTTGCCCTTTACTCCGACCATATAACACCAACAAAATTTCCTTTCATTCTAAGCATTCTAGTTACCTAGGATATTCTGCTCATCATTATGGGTATAAATGCCTTAACAATCATCATCATTATCATCAACATCCACTTGAATCTCGCATCAACATGAAATTAGGGAGGTTTGATAGTACGCAATCTTATCCTTATTAGCTCAAGGTTTATACTTAACGATTTTGATGATAACTGTATAATATTTTAAAATTTAAATTAGATTTATTTTCTTGTAAAATTAACAGTCTAATTATCAAAAAAGGAAATAAGATAATAAGAAATACGCTTTCTTTCATAAGAAATACATTTTCTTTCTTGCAGAAACTTTCTTTATGAACTTATCTTATTAGAAATGGTTTATCCGAAAGGATGTTATTAATTATGAAGGTCATATATTAGTTCCGTGATTACTGGAATATTTTTTACAAAGATGATATTGAAGTTATTCAAGGTTAAATCCATTGAATTGATTAAAGATATGAGTGAAGCAACAGCTAGTTGAAGAAATTAACTATTTAAAAAAGAGCAACAATACTTATAAAGCAGAACAAACATATTCAGTCTGTCAAAATATTTTGACCAGCATCTATACTCCTGAGAATCATATAATTACTATTGTGCTTTAGAAAGTGAAATCATTCTATCAAGAGAGAAATTATTATTTTGTTTTTTTGTGAGATTTTTAGAAGTTTGTTATTCCCTTCGAGTGTGAAAAGTTAGAGAATCTTAAAACAATGCATTTGTGAGTTTAGAGAGGCTCGTTAAATTTAATACTTGATTTTTATAGTGCAACACTCAAGTTGGATACTTAGGGACTAGACGTAGGCTTGTGTTGTAAGCCGAACCAGTATAAATCGATTGCGTCTTTCTTCTCTCTCTTTAACTTTTAAATTTCTGCATTATATTGTGTGTGTGTTGTTTTCAAGAGGCTCCTTCACCTTTATAAAAGGCCCTTTCTATTTTCAACTTACAAGAGATTTCTTTCAATTTTAATAAGAGCCTACTGTTTTTAAATTGTTTTAACATAATTTATTATTTAGTAGGCTCCTTTCGTTTAGGTAGGGTCCTATCCCACAAAAGGCTTCTATTAACTAACTAGCTCCTATCATTTAAAAAGACTTTACCATCTAATAAACTCCTACTGTTTAACTAGGATTTGTTTATTATACGAATTGAAAGAACTTGCAAAAAAAAATTTATACACACAATTAACTCCCCACTTGCGTGTGTTTACCTTTATCATTTGGTATCAGAGTGACGATTCACATTTTTGTGTTTTACAACACGTGATAGATCACAGCAAACAATTTGAGAAGTTTTGAAAGAAAGTCCTTATCAAAACCTCCTTACTTCAATGAAAACAACTACTCATATTGAAAAAAGAGTATGACCATATATTTTCAATATATAGATATCGAATTATGGCAAGTAATTAAAGTTGGTGCTACAATTTCTACTTTCGATATCATAGAAGTATGTGCTAATGCTGACAAGAGAAATGCATAACTAAACGCTAAGGAAAAACATCACTTGATTGTGCATTGTCTCCAGAAGAATATGAAAAGATATCATACTGCTCAACAACAGAAGAAATGTGGGACAAACTTCAAGTCACTTTTGAAAAAACAAATGAGGTAAAGAAACATAGAATAAGTCTTTTAGTTCATTAAAACAAAAATATTGGTATGAAATAGGGAGAAACTATAGACGAATTCTTAAGACACTTTAACAACATCATCACGACCTTAAAGAACTTGGGAAAGATATATCCCAATGACGATCTTGTAATGAAGATTCTGAGGTCATTACCGAAGGAATGAATACCTAAGGTGACAGCTCTAGAAACGAAAAAGGATCTAAATAATATTTCACTCGGCCGGCTACAAGGAAATCTGATGATTTAAGAAACCTAGCATAGGCGAGATGAAGGATCTTCCCACATAAAAGGAATAGCACTTAAAAAAACTGACGAATCAAATGGTGATGAAAGTCACACAGTTGCAGATAGATGGAGATGACAAGTTCAACTTTATGGTACAAAATGCTCGCTTCTATAAAAATAAACTGACGAAGAAAAGAGAAGGAAACAAGAAAGTTGGAAACAACAGGTTCATATCAAAAGGCAGCAACAATAGTAACAATACACAAACAATCATATCATATGTTATCACTGCAAGAAGTCTGGACACACAAGACCAGAATGTCCTCTTCTTCAAAAGGACAAGTCAGAGAATATAAAATCTAGAAAGCAAATGATGACTACATCCTGGTCAGATGAGGATTATGAAAACTTTGAAGAAAAAGAACCAGAAGAAGTTAGCAATGTTTACATCATGTTTGAATCAGGAGACAATGAGGTATATTACTCTGACTCAGATATTGAAGCTGATGAATTGAAAAATGCATATCATGAATTGTATGATCAATAAAAAAGGTTGACGATGAAGTATTTCAAGGAAGTTGACAAGTCCAAAAGCAATGATACATCTCTAAAGAGTAAGATTAAATTAGAGATTAAGAATATGTTTCTTGAGATTAACTATAAGCAAAAGGTTCGTGAAAAGGAAGCTTTGGAAGAAAGAGTAGTTAAGTTGGAAAATAAATTATTAAAAAAATTATGATAAGATAAAACAGTTAGAACTTGAAAAGGAGAAAAATGCTGGAAAGATTTTATTTCTAAAGAAGGATCTAGAAAATTTCGTCGATGAAAGGAAGAATCTTAATGCATTGCTTTGTAGCGGTAAATGCATTTTTGGTAAGGCTAGAATAAGATACAATGAAAATAACAATATCAGGCTATACAGAAGCTTCTTTATTAAATCTAGCAGTAGCTATAGTCAAAATAGCAGAACTTGATATGTGGAAAAAATCATAACAACTATCATTCATCTGTTTTATGCGATTACTATGGTAAACATGGTCACATTATTCATTCTTGTAATTTTTGTAAAAAGAAATTATCTCAGATATATGTTTAGAGACCGAAAGGTCAAAATACTAACTCGAAAGGACCCAAAAGAATTTGGGTACCTAAAATGAGATAATCTTTTTTTACAAATAAGCTTTAAAACAGAAATAAGAGAAAATCGATAGATAACTGATAGTAGTTATTCGAGAAACATGACAGATGAAATATCACAATTCAACTATATTGAAAGGAAAGACAAATGTAATGTTGTCTTTGCAGATAAAAATAAAGCAAAGGTCACCAGAATTGGTAAAATTGGTAATTCTGACTCTACGTCCATTGATAAAGTTTTCTTTATTGATGGTTTGAAACATAATCTATTGAGTGTGAGTCAGCTATTTGAAAAAGGTTACATAGTCATTTTCTATGCATGTCATTGTGAAATTGTCGATATTCATAATGACAATATTATGTTTATTGGTCTTAGAAATAAGAATATATGTTGTGCTTAACTAAAAGACATGTCCTCACAAAATGTTAAGAGTTTTGTCTCTCTAAAAAAAGGATTCGTTTATTTAGCACAGGAGATTTGGACATGCTAGCATAGGCATTCTATCAAATTTGTCCAAAAATGAGTTAGTAAGAGGACTACCAACCTTAAAGTTCGAAAGTAATCAAGTTTGTGCGGCTCACAAGTTAGAATTAGCTTTCCTCCCAAAAATATGGTGTCTACTACCCAACCACTTGAACTTGTGCATATAGATTTATTTAGTCCCACTAGGACTCAAAGTTTTGGTAGTAAATATTATAGTTTTGTTCTAGTGGATGATTACTCCATATTTACGTGAGTTTATTTCTTATCAAATAAGGATGATGCTTTTGAAGTGATCAAGAAGTTTTGCAAAAAAAATTCAAATAAAAAAGGTACTGCATCACTTCAATTCGATGTGATCATAAAGGCAAATTTGATAACAAAAAATTTAAAGAATTCTATGACAGTAATGTTATAACTCACAACTTCTCTTGTCCAAGGACACTTTAACAAAATGGGGTTTTAGAAAGAAAGAATAAAACTTTGGTTGATATGGCCAGGATCATGTTGTATGAAAGTGGAATACTTGATGGATACTAAGTATCTATGTCATGCTATGTTCTTAACAGATTTCTTATAAGACCTATTATGAAAAAGACCTTATGAGCTATAGAAAGGAAGCAAACCAAAATGTTGCTTACTTTCGAGCTTTTGGTTGCAAGTGTTTCGTTCTAAATAATAAAAAAATAGATCCTTGAAAAGTTCAATGTGAAATTAGACAAAGCTATTTTTTTAGGCTACAGTACTGTAAATAAAGTATTCAGAGTATATAATAAAAGAAGAAAGAAGAAAGAAGAATCAATACATGTGGTATTTGATAAAGCATTACCATCGATAACAACAACTGATTCAGATGATGAATATTATCTTTTGATTCCTAAAAATACATCAGAGAATTAAACTACACTAACACTACCCTTAGAATAAAATCAAGAAGGCCCCTTTGAAGCTATAATAGAGCAAGCTCCTTCACCTCAGCAAGAGCCTATGCAAAAAAAAATACCAAGAGAATGGAAAGGTCTTGATACATATCAATATATTCTTGGAGATCCCTCTGAAAGTCTAAAAACAAGATCATCGTTCAAGAACAACTTTATGGTTCTAATCTCACAAATAGATCCAAAGACCGTTGAAGAAGCCCTTATTGACGAAAACTGAGTATCAGCCATGAAAGATGAACTAAATCAATTTGACAAAAACAAAGTCTAGAATCTAGTACCTCGTCCTTAAAACAAGTCAATAATTGGGGACTCGGTGGGTATTTCGAAACAAACTTAACAAAAATGGTAAGGTGGTCAGAAACAAAGCTAGACTTGTAGCTCAATATACAATCAATAAGAAGGTATTTATTTTGATGAAATTTATGCTCCTGTTGCTATATTGGAACCGATTAGAATTTCACTTACCTTTGCACGCTATAGAAACTTCAAGTTGTTCCAAATGGATGTTAAAAGTGCAGTCTTAAATGGTTACATTAACGAAGAAGTATTTGTTAAGCAATCACCAGGTTTTGAAGATGAAAACCACCCATATTACATGATGAAGTTATCCAAAGCTCTATATGATCTACAGCATGCTCCTTGATCATGGTATGAGAGGTTAAGTATCTTTTTGCAACTTTGAAAGAGGAAAGGTTGATAAAACCTTATTTATTAAAAGATATGAGAATGGGTTACTTATAGTGCAAATATATGTTAATGACATAATATTTAGTGCTACTAATCCATCCTTTTGTAAAGAATTCTCAGCATTAATGCAGGGGAAGTTTTAAATGAGCATGATGGGAGAATTATCGTTCTTTCTTGGATTATAAATTGAACAAACATAAAAAGGAAGCTTCATTAGCCAAGAAAAATACACAAAGGAACTCATCAAGGAATATCATTTTGAGAATGCCAAACTGATGGGTACTCCTTTGTACACTGGAATTACACTGGAATTAAACTTGATAAAAACGAAGAAGGCAAAGCTACGGAAGAAACAAAGTGTAGAGGAGTGATTAGATCATCATTATATCTTACAAGTTTAAAACTAGACATTATGCTTAGTGTGTGTCTTTATATGCACGCTTTCAATCAAATCCAAAATGAAGCCACCTTCAAGCAGTCAAAAGAATTCTTCAATGTCTCCACAAAACTATAGACTTTGGACTACAGTATCCAAAAATTGAGTCATTTGACATAGTGGGCTATTGTAATGTAGATTACGCAGGTAATAAAGTCAATCGAAAAAGAACAAGTGTTCATTATCAATTTCTTAGAGGATGGTTCTACAAGAAGCAAAATTGCACAACGCTTTCAATGACTGAAGCAGAATACATACCAGTTGCTAGTTATTGTGCTCAAATCTTATGGATGAAGCATCAACGAAAGATTTTTCCCTAACTTTTCTCATATTCCTATATTATGTGATAATATTAGTGTTATAAATCTTTCTAAAAATCCTGTGCATCATTCTAGGACTAAACAAATATAAATCAAACATCATTTTCTTAAAGATCATGTTTTAGAAGGAACTATTGGTCTTTAGCATGTTAGTACTGAAAATCAAGAAACTGACATTTCACCAAGACATTATCTGAAGATAGATTTTGCGTGTTAAGAAAAAAGCTTGGAATGTGCAAAATCTCTAATATTATTTCTGTATGAATATTTTCTGCTACTTATCTTTGCATTTCGTTTAGCAAGATTCTTCTATTCTAATCCCTCAGAATCTCTCTCTTAGTATAGTAGGCTCCTTCTAGTTTAGAAGGTACCTTTGTTGTTATAAGGCTCCACTTAATGTAAAAGAGCAAGATTACACATGTGCTAAAAAATAGGGAGTCGTGAATTGAAATGTCTCAATTTTTTCAAAAAACGAGCACACAGATTGATAAATCTAAATATGCATATGTCAGAAGATATGCAACCAATTACGCTTCCTCTTCTAGTCAATACATCTAATTATATTCTTACTTAGTATACCTTAAGCAAACTTCCTTTGTTTTCTCATCTCTGTCATTCTCATTTTCTCTACGCCTTAACTCTTTGCATTACCTCCTATTTTCTCTCTCAAAATTCACAAAGCTTACCTATAATCAAAAGGACAAAAGAAATTTTTAGGCTCAACTTCTAGCCATGACGAAACACCTCGTCATGATCAAACCTTTGCTTTTGATTCTTCGTCTTTGTCTTCCATTACAGGTTCTTTGGACACTACTACTAAACCTGTTTCTGTCTCCTCAAACATCAAAACTTTAGAAATACCTAATTAGGAGACCCCAGAAGATAGGAAAAGGAAGATTGTTTTTATGATGTCTCTAGATTATCCTGATTCCTCTTTAGATAACAAAGAAGAAACAATAAAAAAAGAATATGCTTCTGATTCAGAAGAAGAAGAATAAGAATAAGAAGAGGAAGAAGAAGAAGAAAGAGGAAAGAAGAAGAAAGGAGAAAGTGAAGAAGAAGAAGAGACTTTCAGTAAGGGGGAGTCACTAAAACTGTGAGATTCCATTTACCTATTCTCTCCCTACCCACTTCTACTCCAAAAAGCTCTAAAATTCCTAAACCTAGTCCTAAAGAGAAGAAAGTGCCTATCCAAAAGAATTTTGATGGACTTAAGCATGGAAACTGGAGAAAAAGTTTTCTTATAATCTATACCCTCTTTTTGAGTGTAGCCTTTAGCTGCTAATTTAGCTTTAAAATTCTCTACCTTTCTATTAGATCCTCTTTTCCTTTTGAAGATCCATTTATACCCTATGGCTTTTACACCTTGTGGTAGATGTACAAGGATATAGACTTCATTGGTGTACATGGAATCTATTTTAGATTCTAATGCCTTGAGCCATTTTTCTACATCAACATCATTAATAGCCTTTGTATAAGTAATGGGATATATTTCTTTTTGGTTCGAGATAGCAATTATGCTTTCTCTTAAACCTAATTCCTGTCTGGTTATTGCACAACCCTCCCACTATTTCTAGACACTACTTGATGTTCAGGCTACTCTTCCAATTCAACCCTTGATTGCATTTCGACATCTTATTCTGCTATATCCAAATCAACTCTTGGTTTGGGTGAAATAGCTAACTCCTTGAGTACTACTTCACTTCTTCCTTTGTGATTTCTCACAAATTCTTCCTCCAAGAAGGTTGCATTTATCAACATAAATACCTTCCTATCTTGAGGACTATAAAAATAGTACCCTCGTTTACCCGTAGGATATCCTACAAACAAACATACTTCTGACCTTATTTCTATCTTTGTGGATTCAGGCCTTAGAACATAGGCTGGGAAGCCCCAAGTCCTTAAATATCGCAATGAAGGCACTCAGTCAATCCATAACTCCCTAGGTGTTTTAAGGACCGATTTGGATAGAGCAAAGTTAAGAAGATAAGTTGCCGTTTGGATGATATATCCCTTAAACAATTCTGGAAGGTTAGTATAAGACATCATTGATTTACCATTTCCAATAGAGTCTTATTCCTCCTCTTAGCTACACCATTCTGTTGAGGTGTTCAAGAAGCTGACAAGTTGGAAACAATTCCATTGTCAATTAGAAATTGTTGAAACTCTCCAGATAAGTACTCACCACCTTGATCCGAACGAAGTTGTTTTAATGGCTTGCCTAGTTGCTTCTTAGCTTCAGCTTTGAATTCGTTGAACCTTTCAAATGACTAACTCTTTTTATGCATCAAATACAAATAGCCATGTCTAGAGTAATCATCTATAAATTTTTTGAAGTATTCATAACCTCCTTTAGCTTATACGTTCACAAGCCCACACACATCAGTGTGTACTAGGTCTAACATGGATTCATATCTGTTTCCTTTAAAAGGAAATGACGCCTTGTTCATTTTTCTTTCAATACAAGATTTATAGGTGGGTAACGGATTATTATCCAAACTTGCAAGGATCCCATCTTTCATTAACCTATCAAGTATTTTTTGATTGATATGAACCATTCTTGACTGCCACAGATATTTTGAATTAATGCTAGAGTCATTAGATTGTCTTGGTCTTATTAATTCTGTGGTGTTTATTGAGCCTATCATAGGTTCTATAAAGAACAATCCCTGTTTAATTATCACATTACAAATAAAATCCTTATTCTCATATATTGAAACAACATTTTCAAAATATAAGGAATAACTATTTATTAGACAAAAAATAGAAACCATATTCCTTAAATTCATTGGCATGTAATAAACATTCTCCAAATATAACCTATGACCATTAGGAAAGTCCAATATAACTACTACCACTGATTCTACTGAAACATACGATCCATTTGCTATCTTGACTTGAAACTGGCCTTTAGGTACTCTTTTCCTTTACTAGAATCCCTGTAAAGAATTACGAACATGGTTAGTGGCTCTTGAATCTAATATGTAAGAATTAGATAAATCTGCCACATTTCTAGTTCCCAACAAACTTAGGAAAACCATACCTTGTTTGCTTTTGAGGGACTTAAGATAGACTGGGTAGTTTCTTTTCCAATGGCCCATCTCATCACAGTGAAAACACTTTCCCTTGATGTTCTCTTTGGCCTTTTTTTCATAGGTTGGGCCTTCTTTTGCTTGTCCTTACCCTTGGTCTTAAAAGAAGATGATACATTAGCTTCTAGCCCATAAGCCTTGATATTTAATATCTCCTTCGTACTCTGGAGGGTATTCATCAACTCACTCAAAGTGTAATCCTTACTGTTGAGCTCATAGTCCAACTTAAAATGCTAAAAAGAAGAGTTTATGATCTTGATGATCATAATCATCTGCGTTTCCGCATCCATATCTGCCCTAAGCATCTTAGCCTTAATAACCACAGAGATTACCTTAAGCATGTATTCCCACACCGGTTCACCAGGTTTTTGTCTGAGAATGTGAAAGATTTGGATAGCTTTCACTATTGCAGATCTAATCCTCACACTAAACATCTCATGTAAGTGATGGACCATTGCATTAGTAGTTTTCATACAAGAAATTTGCTTTTACAACATGCCACTGATAGAAGCTAGAATATAACACTTAGTAGTCTTATCAGTATTCTGCCATTGCTCATGTTACTGGATTAGCTCAGGAGTTGAATCTCTACCCAAAGGTGCAGGCCCATTTTTAGTTAATACTCATGAAATTCTTTCATATTCAAGAACAATGTCAAGGTTACGTCTCCATTCATTAAAATTCTCTCTATTTTCCAATTTGTTATTTGTCAAGAGCAAAGTGAGTGGATTCATTTTGTGGTGATTATGTCTGAAAAATAAATTATTAAAACATGAGCATACTAGTTAACAATATTGGAACTTTGTATCAAATCAAGATGCATGTATGCATGTGATAGATTTAACAAAATTTAAAAAATTTAAAACTTTATACGGCGGTTATTTTTCTTATCTATAATAGACTAAGTGACGGTGTGCCATCTTATCCCTTAAAAAAAACTAGGACCCTCCCACCAAAAAGCTACCAAGCATCTTAATGCCTAATTTTTAAAGAAGTGTCATCATTTAGTCTATACTTTTACTAATAGAGCTACGGTGGGCAGGTTATTGATAAAATATATTGAGTGTATAACTATTTGATTCATCCACTAAAGGTACTTGCAAACCATGCCTCGATGGGAGGTCACATTTGCTACCAATAAATGGACTTATCCTTAAAGAGACCCAAACCATGCAAGATCTAGGATTCATGCCCTTCGGTGGGGAGTAACACTTCATCACATGCAAAATGGGCCATCATATGGAGACTGTGGACTCTCAAATGAGCATTCTCTCCCACTCAATCTTTTTGGGCTTCACGTTTTAATAAATACCATCTTGTCTGGATGCAATTTATTATCCATCCTATATTGTTTCATTATATATCTCATACATAA
>JANTPM010000007.1:7184104-7199799 GCA_025434745.1 Erythroxylum divaricatum | reverse complement strand
AGCCATCCATGCATGCTGATTTTTTTCACTAAGCTTCCCTAACTTTTCTTCTTTCATTTTTCCTTCACAACACACTCTCCAAACCACCATTAGACAAACCCTAACAATAAAGCCATGAAATTTCAACTTCTTCTTCCCCTAGGACACCCACGGCATCACCCTACTAGTTTCTAATGATAGGAAACTCTTTCCTTTCTCATTCTTTCTCTAAAACCTCTTCCAATCATCCATTTAAAGCATGAAAAACAAAACTTTAACAAATCAATTCATAAATTTCGAAAACCCTAATCCATACAATCTGATTTTTCTCCTCTCCTCCAACAACAAATCCTTCTAATCACTCTTCTAATCACCAATATGAAACAAGAAAGATAAAATCCTAACAATATAACCAAGAAATTCGAATTTCTCTTACCTTGTAGTGACCTACGAAATCTTCTTTTGCTTCTAAAGATGGAGAACCTCTTTCTTTGTCCTTCCTTCTTACATAAAACACATGAACCAACCTTCCTAAAGCTTGAAAACCTTGAAAACCTACCTTCTTCTTCTTCTTACTTGATGGCCGAACCTCTCCCTTCTATTTCTCTTCAAAATTTTCGAAACCTTCTCACTCTCCTCCTCTCTTGATGTGTTTCGGATGGTGCTAAACAAATGACCTAGGTTTCTCTCTTCCTCTCTTATTTCCTAAGCAAAAACGACCTCACTTCACTAAAGCCTCCCTCCCATGCATTTTCGTTAGCCATTTTTTTTAAAGCCTTAGGAAACTTCCTACATTAACCTAACCCTAAACTTAAAACCTAAGCCCAAAAGTCCAACTTTCCCTCCTTCTAACTTAAACTTTCCCAAAATTTCATCTTTCCCTCCAACCATTTAATAATTTCGTGGGCTCCCACTTAAAAGCCCACTTGCTTCCTTTCTTTTTCATTTACTTCACCTTAAAAACCCTAGCCCACTTATTTGCTTTCCCCATCATTTAAAAGACATGCCAAAGGGCTAAAAGCCCACTTAAGTAACCTAAAGCCTTAAAACCTTATAAACACTTCCTAATTTATCCTAACACTATTTTATGGCCTCATTACCATTTTCTTATTCTTTTAAAATCTAACACCAAAATTAAAATTCTAATTTAACTAAATTCCTTCAATTAATAATTATTGCACTAAAATCCCAAATTATTCTAACCAATAGGAAATCTAATAAAACCCTAATTTCATACTAACCAAAAGACAATTTAACTTGCAAACCTATTTAATAGGGAAAAAGGGATCGGGGTCTAACAATGGAAAACCCTGGACTACACACCGCTGCGAGATGAGCGAGGCTGTCCGCGCACTGGTTGCATTCCCTGAACACATGCTAAAGCTAGACCGTCCACTCCCGCTGCAATAGCTGGTAGATACCTGTTACTAAAACAGAAACCTCAGTAATCCGAGAGGGGCGGAGAGAAGATTAATGATCTCAAGAGAGTCGACTTCGAGGACAACTCGGTGGTAGCCCAAGTCCCAAGCCAAGGTGAGACCAGAGTGAACCCCCCATAACTCTGCAGTTAACGGTGAACTCTTGTCTAAGTTGTGCGTTAAACTCCCTCTCCACTCCCCATGGCAGTCTCGGATCAGGCCCCCGGTGGAATTTCTGATGGAAGTAGCGTGCGAAGTGCCATTAGTATTAACTTTCACTCAACCCGCCGCAGGCTTCCTTTGGCAAGTGCTGTTGTTGCCTATTTGTAGTCGTAAAAATGACACAATGCAGCGGCAACAAAAGCAGTAATTCACTAATTTGTAGCAATCATAGTATATAATAGGAATAGGAAAAAGCTTTTGGCGCCATATTGTGCGACATTGTTCGTGGCCAACAGGACACGTAGTGAAAAAGAGCATTCGTGGAGACCCCTTCGCTAGTTGCTTGTAATGCTCACCCATTCTTATTTTGTCTCTGCTATGGATTTTGATCACTGAAAACTATGCTACTTAAGATTTATCTCCATAGGGTTTATTTTAATGTTTATGTTTATATTTTTAAATTCCACTGCAAAAGAAAAGGTAACATGTATGTGCATAGTAATATGTTTTAGGAAGCAATTGTGAATAAGATTCTTGTAGCTGACACAGTTATAATCAAGAATTCAAAATAACTAATAATAAATTATTTTTTAATAAACACAAGAAAATTATCTAGAGACCATGAACAAGTTCAGTATATTTAAGCTAAGCTTTTTTCCTTCTTTGTCATCACCATTAAAGATTCTCCGCTCCTTGGAAAGGTTAAGATCAAGAAGGGTGCTTATAAAACTTTATTGGAAAGCATTACAGAAGTAGAGAGTAATTAATAGAGAAAGTTACAAACTAGTAAAGAAAGAGGCAAAGAAGAGAATTTTAGATTCGAAAATTAGATCTTAAAGAAATTATACCAATGATTGGAAACTAAAGATTAAGAAAATGATATATTTAAGTTGGTGAAAGATAGAGAACAAAAAGTAAGAGGCTTAGATCAAGTTTGTTACATAAAAGATGAAGCAAGGTGGGTGTTTATGGCTAAAATTAACATCATAAAAAGATGAAAAGATATTTCTATAGCATTTTTAATGAAGACATAGGGGACAAAATCTCTTTAGATGATCTTATCATGTTTGAGAGGTATCGTAACTTTACTTGTTGTCGACAGATTATAAGAGAAGAAATTAAAAGAGCTTTAAGGGAGATGAAAAGTGGAAGCGAAATATAACATGATAAGATACCTATAAATGCGTGAAATAGCCTAGGCCAAGAGGGTTTTACTTGGTTGACCAAGTTTTTTAATATGAACCTTATGTCCATAAAAAAGTCGAATGAGTAGAGACTTAATATACTAATTCTTGTATACAAGAACAAAGGGGATATCCAAAGTTGTAATTCATCAAGTTATGGGAGATGATGATTAAAAAGAGAGTGAGAAAGGAGGTTCCTATCTCGAAGAACCAGGTTTGGTTCATGGTAGGAAGGTCCATAAAAAAACCTCTACATATCCTTAGAAGATTAATGGAATATTATAGGAAAAGACAATGTAACTTACATATATTTGTTATTGACTTAGAGAAGGCATGTTAAGAAGTTAAGGGTATATACGATGGTGTAAAGATTAGAGTAAGGATGGTTGGTAGAGATACAGAGCATTTTTTTTTTACCAATATTAGGTTACACTAAGGCTCCTCATTGAGGCCCTTTTTGTTTATAATTGTAATGGATGAGCTCACCAAGAATATCCAAGAGGATGTGCCTTGGTGTATATTATTTCCTGATAACATTGTTTTAAAGGATGAGACAAAAAAGGGTATCAATGTCAAGCTAGATCTTTAAAGGGATACATTAGAGTTGAAGAGCTTTAAATTGACCAAGAATAAGACTGAGTACTTAGAGTGTAATTTTTCGAGCTATAGGATGACTTCCAATATGGAGGTACTAAAGAAAGTGTGTTTTAAATATCTAAGATCTATCATCTAAAGCAACGGAGAAATCGATTAAGACATAGTTCAATTATCAGATTATGATGGTTTAAATGGAGAATTGCATCATGAATTTTATGCAAAAAGGACATACTACTTAAGTTCAAAGGTAAATTCTATCGTTTAGCAATTAGGTCAGCCATGCTCTATAGAGAGGATTATTGCCTATTAAACAAGTGCATATTTATAATTTAATGGTGGTAGAGATGAGGATGCTCCATTGGATGAGCAACCTTATTAGAAGAGATAAGGTTAAGGATGTAATGGTAAGAATAAAGGTGGCTAATATTAATGAAAAATTAAGAGAAATAAGGCTTAGGTGGTTTGGACATGTTAAGAGAAGACACTTTGACATCCAGGTAAGAAGATTCGAGAAGATTATATTTGGAAACTATAAGAGGAGAAAAGGAATGCCTAAGAAGAACTGGGGTAATATGATTACGAAAGATATGACTATGCTAAAACTTACTAAGGATATGACCCTTAACCTAAAACTTTCACATACTAGGATAAATGTAAAGGATCTAACATAAAGAGGTTCTTTTCTTTCTCAAAGATCTTTTAAACATTGTCCTCTAAAGTTTTTGTCTTATATTTAGCCCAAACATTTAATCTAAATATTTTTTTATTTAGTTGAAATATTTTCTTATAATGATTTTTTTGATTTATTTATTTACTAGTCTCGTTTATTGTTTTTGTATTTATTTACTTATTTTATCTTTTATTCTTATTCTTAACCTTTTTATATATTTATTGTATTATTTATTTTATTACTTATGTTATATTTTATTTTATTATTGTTATTATTATTATCTTTTATGTATATTTTTATTTTTAATTATTATTTTTATATGAGTCTATTAGAAGCAATTTACCAATTAGGAGTAAGGTTACATATTTCTAGATCTCCCCAGATCCTGTGATCAGGGAGACTTTCACTACGTTGTTAGCTTTGTATATATATTTAAAAGTGTATCATTCATCAACCTTTATATATTGTTACACCTCAACATAATAAGTTGGTAGTCAGAAAAATTAATAAAATAAAAGTGGCCTAAGCTCTGTTATTTCATAAAATAAAAATGCTAGTCAAAGATTCATACTTGATTCATTAGTTGCATTTGGATTTCCAACTTAGTTTATCAACTAGATTGAGAGCTACCTATGTACTCCCTCATTTGCAGTTTTAATCATGAGGAGGCAACTAGGACTTTTAAAGGGGCAAAGGGACTGAGACAAAGAAACCCTATATCTCTTTACTTGTTCACAATATGCGCTGAGGACCTCACTTTATTGATTATTCACAAGATTGAGTAAGGGAATGATTTCAAGTTTTATCACAAGTGTAAGAGAGTAAGAGATATTCAATATCTTATTTGTAGATGGTCTTCTATTTCTCTATGGGGTTGATAATGGTTCCATAAGAACAATAATGATTCCTTAAGCTTCTTTAGCAGGGTCTTTGGACTTTCAATTAGCAAGAGCACAAGCTATATATACATGTCTTCTAATTCACTAGATCTCATCTCCTCACTAAGTACAATCTTAGGTTAGGGATTAACAACAACTATTTAGATACCTTAGAATTACAATTTCATACAAAAGATTTGACTTATCAAGCTTGCCATCTATTCTTTGATTCCATTAAATAAATAATCAATCAATGGAACAACTTGTTTCTATCCTATGTAAGTAGTTTACAACACATATCATTTGTCCTCAATAGCCTCACACTTTTTGTTGCTACCACTTATCCATTCCTAAAAGCTAATCAAAGATAACGAGAGAATAATGAAGAACATTCTAAGGACTGGTTCTTTTAATAATTATTTTGGAGCCAAAGTTAAATGGTTAGAGATTTTTACCCTTACGGATGAAAGTAGCCTGAAAATCAAGTCAATAAGTATAAATAAAATGCCCTTAGCTAAATAGATGTAAAAACTTTTTGTAATCTCAAAATCAATTTAGGTTAAATAGATGTACTCCTACATCATAAAAGATCAAAGCATATAAAATATCAAATGTAAATGGTGCACTTCTTGGACTCTTAATCAAATTCTATAATTAAGGAGCCTAATGTCCTAGGAATCAAGAGCATTGTAGGAAATGATCAAAAAATATAGTTTTCATATGATAATTTGAACGATTTAGGCCCCTTACATACCATTCTAGAACTAGAAAGCTTAAAATTTCTATCCCTGTAATGTTAAAGTTCGATGGATCATTGTAAACGGTGAAAGAAAATGTCAATTCAAAGGTCTCTTTGATTATGAATCATGTACCCGATTACATAGCATATATATATATACACATATAAGTTGAACATGACCTCTAACAGTATATAATAACGAGAATTTAGTTATATATAATAAATACAACAAACCAACACCATCATGTACATGACACTCAACTGGAGCTGGATTGCCTCTCTAAAACATTTTCCCCGTACCATCATTCCTAGGAATGGATTCATGGACATCCATGCGCGACCAGTTCTCTACCAAAGGAGTCAGCTGGTCTACTTTGTCGAACAAACCAAGGAGTCCACCTGTGTGAACGAAGAGGACTTTTCTGCCCTCCCACTTCTTCGGGTTGTCTACCATGTCCTTCATCAGTCCATAAGTAGCTTTCCCACTGTGATGTTCACATAAGAAAGTAATGTCAATGTTACAAATTTCCCTCAATGAACTTATTCAAATTTAACTAGATTACTAGTAACTATAATCATTAATATATTTTACAACATGCATGTATATGGAAATCAGTTGCATAGAATTTTAACATTTTTCGAACCGACATATCAGCATCATTTTAGATTTTGTTTGCAAAATGAATCACCTCAATATTAAAAATCTGTTTTTATTTGAAGATATTCAAGATCACTTAATAATATAGAGATCAAATGCCACTAAAGTGATAAATACCAAAAAGGAAAAAAAAAAAAAAGAAGTAGACCATCTCTTTTTGTCTCACTCCATATGGAAAACCAACAAAAGAAACATCAAGGGTTCAACACCTTTTTATCCCTATATATTTGTAACTACGACCAACATTCAGAAAAAGATTGCCAAAAGAAACTCACTAAGCTGTAGCTAGAGGACAAGTGCTATACCTGTAAACTGGGTCAAGAATGACACCGGTTGCTGCAGCAACTTCCTTGACAAATTTCAGCTCCTCAGAGGTATTAATTGCATAGCCCAAACCTTTAGCCTGTAAGAAGAACACACAATGAAAACTGCAAATTTTCAGGTCTCTCAGTTCTTTGCTGAAAATATCAATTTAGTAAACTCCAAGAACGTGATTAGATGAGAAAATATACTGTTTCATGAGATGAAACAAGTTACACTTAAGTTGTGTTAAAATAATCAATGTCAAAACATTTTTGGAGAATTACTCCTTGAAATGCATATATATTAGTCCATGCCAAAACATTTATAGACGATTAGTGCATGAAATGCATAATAAGACAGGCAAGCTTAGCAACATTCAATAGCATGGTAAACAGGAGATTTTCAATTTCATGGTATGTACCACTTCAAAAATAAGGTTAAAAAAGACAAGTGACCTACAAGACAACATATCTATAAAAGAGTTTGTTTCTCTTTCTCTTTATCTCTATAAAGAACAGATTAAAAAAAATAACTAAAAGAAACGGAAAATGCAAGAACTAAAATAATAAAGAAAATAGTATTCAAAACTCTACACTCAAAACCCCAACTCCCAAAAACCCTAAAGGAGACCAAGAGTAGTCTCCATCAACCATCTTTGCATATCCTAAATCGTTAGACAATGTAACTTATTGTATGTTACAGCTGGTTATGAGGATGTAAACAAAGGAAAAGCAAAAAAAATGGGAATATAACATGAAGAAGAACTAACATTGTGAATGTCCACTATATCACGAGAGTTGACTCCAGCATTGAGTCCATCTATCAAGCCTTGAACAAAATTGTAGAAGTAATCGGGGTCATCACAAACAGCGAATGCATGAACCTATAACATATGAAAACATAAATAGATTAACAGATCCGGATGCCTACAGGCCAGGAAATAAACAAATTATAGACATGAGGGAAAACCTTAGCCTTCAAAGTTCCAAGGTAGGATCCCAAAGACAGACCAGCAATTGTTCCTCCACTAAAAACAGTAACAGATTACAAGTCTAAATTTAAGAAAAGATATCAACACACATTGAAATGTCACTTCCCAGCTTTTTGAATTATACTTGCAAAAAGTCAATGACCGATGTCCAAGCAAGTTTCTTCAAATTAAATGTCAACACCAAAATTCATGACAGAAGACATATTAATATCAAATTCCAGGAAAAGGAAACAACTTTTATCTAACCTATACTTCACAGCATAAACATATCACAAAATTTCAGTTGGAGATGCTTTACCAAAGGTTTGTTACTTTAGCCTTGCATGGCCCTGATTTGGTCAAAGATGGTAAATTGTAATAGCCAATGTTTAAGAATTGGTGATTACTTTCATTATTAGCTAGTGAGAATTGGACAACAACCAATTATCAGCTGCAATGGTCTTGAGGACCCACCTTATCACTTCTTGCGCTGTAGCATCTTCTATAATTTTTATTGCAACCCAGTACTAATAGAAATATATAATATTGAGAATCGATGGTTCTTGTAAATTTTTTCTCTTTTTAGTTAACCTTATTGCTGTACATCACAGTTACAGAACAAGGTCCATACTTATTACCCATGACAAAGTAGTTTCTGTCAATAATCAAATTATAAGTTTGAACACGCTGGAAAGTGAATCCTCATCCTTGGTTTGGTATACTCTGTATATGTTGGTTTCAAATGTTCATTGACAGTTAATTTTCCAAATTTTAAAGAATATCTTACAGGTAATAATAGATGTTTGGACTAGTATAATGCAGCCTATGTTAACAAATAATTCTGTAAGCATTGATAAAAGACCCAGATTATGCATGCAAAAGTTGTATACCCATGTTCCTCACTGATTTAACAAGCTCATGTGGAGCAATCTAGTGGGCGATTCCTCAGCATTTGACAAACTCAAATATATACCTCCTACTGCTTAGTTTTTTCCTCCGATTCAACTATTACAGCAGGGAGCTAAGAAGTGCCCTCTTTTTTAGTGGGATTTTTCTTGGTCCAGAGTTTCCACAAGTCCAATACTGGGCTGCTACAATGTGGAAAACCTGGGAATTGAAAGCACTTTGATCATTGAAGACTGTCTTTATCTTTAGATTCAATTGTGAAGCTAATATGGACAAAATATTGGAGGCAGGACCTTGGTACGTGCGTGGAAAGCCACTCATGCTCTACAAGTGGAGAACTAGCTTGGAAATGGTGAAAACCGAGAAGAAGAACATCCCCTTGTGGATCAACTTTTCATGCAGTGTTGCTGGACTATTGGTCCACAGAGGGGCCTGGTCAGTAGCTAGCACCTTGGGCAGACCAATATGCCTAGACGGGCAATTCCCAACCCTTAAAAAGATTGGATATGCCAGAATATGTTTCGAGGATAATATGGAAAGAGGCTTACCGGAGAGCATTAAAATTATGAAGTTAGATGATGATGGCAAACTGATAGAAGCTGCAGTTAGCATCAGTTATCAATGGAGACTTGTGAAGATCCTACAACCAAAGTCGAAGAGAAAGAAACCAGCCTCCTCTTCAACACCATGAACTTTTTAGCTTGGAACTTGGGGGGTTTAAATAACCCCAAAGATCAGAAGGTATTATTTGACTATATGTCAATTATGAAATCTAGTTTTGTTGGTGTTATTGAGACCAAAATAAAAGCTCATTCTCTTCAAGAGGGGTAATGGTTCCTTGATAATAGCTGAGAACTATAAGCAACCATGCTCAGCACTTCAATGATTGCCCAGGGAGCAGAAAATTGAGAGCGAGAGTGGTGACTGGTGCATGTGACTCACACATAGCTCTTTAGGAGGTCGGACTTCTAGGATTGGCTCATTAGCGAGGGGCGTCCCCACTGGTTCCGGCAGTGAGAACAAGGGATCACTGGAAAATGGTGACCCAAAAAAAAAAACAATGTTCTGCTCCCTGGGAAAAACTAAGACAAAACTAGACTTTTTTCCTCACCTGGACAGAACAAGGACTGAACTTCAGATAGCCAAACTTGGCTTTGATACCACTTAAAAGATTGCATTTACTTGATGTTCACTGCATAGAGGTAAGGGTATATATACACCGTTACAAGATTAAATTACGGAATGTAATCCTAAAGATCAAGGGATTATAATCCCTGTAATAAAGAAAAGAATCAATACAGATAAATGCTTAATCTGTAAGAGTAGAATCAATGCAGATAAATACTCAATCTGTAACACTCAAAAATTAGCCGCTCAGTATTTCGGGACATTTTAGATTGCACAGCAAATTGGCAAGGTAGCTTATCATTTGACCTTGTAGTCAGGAAGTAAAATTCATAATGTGGTGCTGTTTCACAGCTAAAAGAGTACAAGGGAGATCCAACAACTTTGGTCCCTCTTCCTTCACTGTTGGAGGTAAAGCAATTTTATGAGCTAGGCTCAATAGGGAAATATGGGAGTTAGTAGTGCAGTGGCAGGAATTGCTAATAGAGTAGCCTTCTTAGGAGTTTCTTCAAGATTCAAGAAGACCTATCGCGAGTTTGAGCTTGAGGACCAACCTTGTCTAGGGGGGGTAATGATATGCGAGATGCATTCATAGGGAGGAAATATACAAGTAGATCAATTAAGAGTTGATAGGGGTAGTAGTTAGGAAGTTTATCAATTAATTGGATTCTTTCTGCAGTACTTATCTTCTTTAGACAGTAGTTATCTTATTAAGGATTTTCAAAAGTCTACTTTTAGTAGGAGAATAAGTTACCAAATGCCCATTCTCTTTTACTTCCAAAAAACTATATGTATTCAGCCTACATTAAAAGGGAGAGGAGGAATAAGAAAGGGTCAGAATTCATCTTAAAATCATTGGCAAAGAGCTTGTCAGGGGACGAGATTTCTCAGCAGCAACTATAAGGTCTAGAAAGAGGAAAAACTCCAATAAAGGGAAAGAGAATTTTCCTATGAGTCATCCCGTGACTGTGTCCTAAGCAAAAACACATATGTCACGATTTTAACAAGAAAAAGTACACACATAGAACATTGCATATTTTGTGAAGTTTGCTACAAGAACAAGAAGATAATCAGGTAAAACCTTTTGAAGCATGCTGATGCATGTATGTCTATGCTAAGCCTTTTACGTATCATCTAGGAATTCACAGGTTGGGCTCAGACCAGAAATCAAAAACTAAATTAGGTTGCCAACTGCCAAACATGCCACTAGGACTACTATAATCACAGGACATCCAGGTTTCAACAGAGAAATTTCACAGCTCTCTCACATAATGCACTTGATTGAACTAGAACTTCTATGCATTTTGTAACATATCTTCAGTTTCCAATAGACACGATTGACAAACCCTGCCTGTACAACCAAAGTATTCATATTCCATTTCTTGTGAAGTTCAAGTTGAACAAACTTTCACTTAATCAACTGAAAAGTGAAAATACATTCCATCAGCTATCAAAAGCAAGTGAAAAGTGGGTTAGAAGCAAAAAGAAATAGTAGGGAAAAAAGAAGGCATAGCATAGAAAATTAGGCAGAGTAGAGAAGAACCTTCCACAAGCGACAACAATATCATCAAATTTTAATCCACCAGGACAAGACTTAAGTTGCTGCTCAATTTCACTTATTGCTTTAATGTAGCCCCTGAATGAAATATTTCAAAATGAAACAATATCATCACTGTGCAATACATAAAACTTATAATACCAAATAAAATCCAAAGAAAAAGCTGAATAGTTAAGATGATGTGCACAAAAAATGTCATCATGCATACATCCATTGCATCAAAAAAGAATTTATATTTAATACAATGAACCCTATAAGCTACTGAAACACAAAAGACAATTTTGTCTTTTTTGTACTGAAGATGTCAGGAGTCAGGTTGTACAAGCATTATTGGTAGTAAAAAACTAAAACAAAGGAAAGAGATAGATACAAAACAGCATTGAAGTAAGAGATCACCAAGCAAAACAGCATGGAAGTAAGAGATCACCAAGCACCAAGTATTAATACATCAGTAAGATCCAAAAGAAAAATGAAAGGCAAATGCAATGGAAGTATGGATTTTCTTAAAAAAAAATCAATTATAGTCCATGAAATGCTACACCTAAAATGCTCTAGATTTTCTTTTTAACAACATTAATAGACATTCAGTTATGTTTATCCCACATAACTTTGAATAGTAAGGGGGCAAAATGGAACAATAAGAGAAAATGATTCAATATAGATTTCATTGCAAGATATTATAAACGGAAAAAACTACCTCTATATTACAAGAAAACGAGGAAATGAAGAAATGGCTAGAAAGAACTATGAAAATCATTGAGAGGAAGGTAAAATCTCACTGCATTCAACACTTAGTCAAAGACATAACTCAAAATGTACTATTTGTTTCACTCTTCAACCATCCAAGTGGAACAATTCCCTTACCAAAACCCAACTCCTCCTCCCTACCCTCCAAGCACATGCAAAAAGCAAAAGCTCATCATGGAAATTGGACAAAAATATAATAAATAAGGTGATGGATACCTAATATGTCACTGTTGGATACTCGATAAATTGCATTTCTCTTGTCATCTCTCATGCATCATAACAGTAGCAAAAGATGCTACTGATTGAGTTAACACCTTCATTTTGAACAAGATTCCACAAAATGGATTTAGTCTACCCTACATCTAATTACTACCTACCACTGCTACTCCTTACCCTCACCTTCTAACTGAAAGTGGATGAAAGAGGGAAAATGGATATGCTGAAGGAAAGAGAAACAGGAAAAAGCAACAAGTCCAAGAAAGACAGAACCCCAACTGTTAAATTACCACTGTAATTCTATCATTACCAACTACTAAATGCAGAAGAGCTTGAGATTGCTATCTGATACACTAATGAAGTAAATGAAGAAGGGCCTAATGACACAAAGAAAACTTATAAGGTGTATAAAAATGATGAAAATGGTTAAGAAAGCTCAATAGTTGCACCAGTTGATGCAAGCTATGATAGCATTCCAAAAGAAGGCCAGCATTAGTAAACAACTCACCATGTTCCTAAGGCGTTTGATCCACCAACAGGAATAACATATGGCTTTCTCCCTTCCCTTTGCAATTTTTCTTTCAAGATATTTGTAAGAACCTGGTATCAAAACCAAATAAAAGGAAAAGAATATTGACAGACCTTATTTGAGGTGCAATAAACTGACACTACTCTTTGGAAAACATGCAAAGTATTTGAAACCAAATCCACTGTTTAGCTCACCAAAAATGACATTAAAAGCAAGAAATGAATTGACACCCTTGCTATGCACAGTAAAATGATCTAGCTCAGCTACATAATGGTTTCTTAACAAACTGAGCGAAGGGTAATTCGACAACAAAGGGTCATCCAACCTTTGCAGAAAACCTAACTCCTAGAAGGCACATAAGCAATGCATGAGCTATAAGCAATCAGAGTGGTTAATACTATGACAGCACAAACAAATAATTTTTAAAAAGAGTTATAATAATTTTAGAAAATGGATTGTAGGCATCAACAATTTATAATGAACCATATTACATATGATGCTTTGAGTGGCCAATAACGAGCATTTCATAGTGAAGCAATTAAACATAAATTAATGACTATGCCAAAGGAAACAAAAATCACAATAATCTCGCAATTGAAAAACCTTATTTATTAAAGGCATAAATACAGACCACGCTACCAACTTGCGCATATTCTTCTTTTGAAATAAGTTGAACATGCGCTCCAACTAATCGCTCAACAAGAAGGTTGCCCGTCAATCCAGGATCTTGATCCACAAGCACCTACATCGACATTTCAAAATGACAATAAAAATTTATAACGCAACCATATTTTACAACATTCTTGTGGCACAAAACTAAAAAGGACTGCTAATGAACCTTAGAGGTGCGAAGAATAAGATAACAGTCAAGATTAAGATACTTGGCGGCAACAGCAGTAGCACGGCAGTGATTGCTCTGAATGCCTCCTATTGTTATGATACAGTCGGCACCCTCTGCCACTGCTTCCGCTAATAAAAACTCCAACTTCCTAACTTTGTTACCACTCAATTGCATGCCCGACAAGTCGTCACGCTGAACAAAACCCAAAGAGCATATATTTTTTAGTTTGAATTACAACAAGAAATTTTAACGAAGATTGAGATTGATGATGAATTCACCTTGAGCCAAACCTCGGTGCCCTGAGGCAAGTTAGGAAGGTTCCACTTATGAATAGGAGTAGGAAGGTGGGCAAGCGAGAAAACGTGAGAAGGGATTGGATTCAGATGGTTTGCCCATGAAGGAGGAGTATAGCGTTTCTGGGTCAGGAATTGGAACAACTCACTCTCACTTTGACTGGGGCTTCTCTCCGTTTCCGTCATCACCTGCTGAGACTGAGAATCAACAGTAGTGAATGTAGAAGGACCAACCTTTGGTTTCAAGGAACTACGTTTGTTACAACAGATGGTGAAGGTGAAGGGAGACTGGTTGAGGAGACAGTGTTGGCCGAGGAACCGATTGCAAAGCATCTGATCTCAATGTTGTTTTTGTTCTTCTAGTCGTTTGTCTTTATTTTCCTGCGAATTCTTGGTCATAATTGGCCATTTGCTAAATAACTGATCTGTGATATCCTACTTTTCGGTACATGCTGAGGTTTAATTCTAGATTCAGTAATGCAAATACATGCATAACATTAATATTCACAGACGAATTGAAATATGTGCATATTATAAAGATAACATATGCACTCAATTGAAAGAAATTAAGTGAATATAATTAATTGTGATTTGATATGTCTTAAACTTTGGTATATTTCAGTTTCAATTAATAAATTGAGATTAAATGTACTTTTGGTCTTAAAAAATGTAAATGGAAAAAAAAATTGATGTATGAAAAAAACCTAAAATTGTGTTATAAATGGCTTGACATGAATGTGACAAATGACATTATCAATAAGTTGACAAGTGACTTAATGAAAGTGATGCAATTGAATAGCTTAGGTGTTACGTTCTTGTAAGTAAGTTTCAATAGACTTCACTTTGTTTTCAATCTCTCCACCAAAATTTTTTGCCTATGCTCTGAATTTCTGCATCAATCTTACATGTTATCCTACGAAATCCTTTGTCAAACTATTCATTAAGGGAGCTACGTCATGTTATACTTTATGTTGTTGTATCTATGATGAGAAGATCATGTTAACTCCACCTTGATCTTGAAGTTGAGTTTGGTTACTTGAAAGGATTGATAAAGTTAGATCTTTGGAGTTGTTCTTAGAAATTGAAAAGGTAAGGGAATACTAAACTTGGAATCATGTTACAACATTTATTGTTTGATGTTTGAAGTGGATAAAATATGTACTGAATTAATGAAGAATTGAGGTTAGAAACTTGATAATACTAGAAATATGTTGATTGAACTTGGAATTTTCAATGGTTGCTTTTGGTGGATGAAAACCGTGGGATATAGATTGATTCATGGATGAATTATGTCTAAATTTGAAGTATAAGAAGGTGTTATGCCAAAGAAAGATGTTAATTAGGTGTGCTTGAATTGAGAAATAACTAGGACTATATGCATAATAATGTAATAGTTTCTAGTTTGATTTTTGATGCAAGAAAGACAATGAGTTGCGAGCTATCAATTGAATAATTTTGAATTTGAATAAGAGTGGTTATTGATGAGAAATTGGAGTATGATTCAGGCCTAATAGAGGTATAATTGATGAAATATAAAGAGGTTGTTTCAACTTTGGTATAAAATGTAAAAAAATATGGAAATGTGAAAGAAGAATTGATGGAATATATTAGTTGTAGTATTTTCACTAAACATGCATCTGTATTTTAGTCATATCTTGATCTGTAGACATTCAAATGGGATCATTTTAAGTTTAGATTAAACTAGAGATAGATGGCTATATGTTTCATGCATGAATCGAATTTTAATGATATCTCTAAGAGTTTCAAATTTTGGCTTGAAGTTGAGTATTATGACTGCCATCGATTGGGAACAGTTTGTAGTACTTTAGGTATAATTTATAGAAAACTGAACCAAACTGCATGAAATTGGTTTCATTAGAAACTTAAGACATAAAAAAACATTTGTTTAGAATAATGTATGG
>JANTPM010000007.1:7155634-7166916 GCA_025434745.1 Erythroxylum divaricatum | reverse complement strand
ACAAAAATAAATACAATATCATTTAATATAAATGTTACGATTTAAAATGCTAATATAATGTCCATGTTAATGACAAAATACAAATTAATTATAAAATACTCAAATATTTAATAAGCTAAAAATATATTGAAAAATCAGAAACTTTACCTTTAAATTATACTCAGAACTCAGAAGATAGAACCGTTAATTTTGTTGTTGCTAATTTTTGAGTTGGAGTACCTTAGATACATTTATTGATAAAAATAAAAAAATTAGAAGGTAAGAATATAACCCAAATGATTCAAAACTATTTATAATCTTTTAAGTTAACATTAACTTTCTAAGTTAATGTTAACTTATTAAATGCTAATAACTTATTAAATGCTAATAGAGTAACATTGCTCCTATGTTTTCTCCAACAGTCAAGGCCCCTTGGTGAGAAAGTTAACGTTAACTTTCAAGGCCCCAACGTTTTCTCCCCCATTCCATTAAATACCCTCTTAAATACTTCTCACTAGACAACACCCATTAAAAACCTATTACTCTATTAGGCATCAAAGGGCCCTGGCTGCCCTACCCAGGGCCGGCTCTGGCTACAAGTTTCAGCTTTTACCAATGTTAGTTCTAGTTATGCTAAAAAAAATGAATTGCTTCTGTGTTTTGTCAAATTAGAAAATGTCAACACTAGACAAGTTTTACTCGTTAGTTCAATTCTTTATCCTTTAGTTAAAAATCAGATTGTATCAGAACATGCAAGAGCTACATATAAAGCTCTTCATTTCACTTTCGGATGGATAAAGAAATCAATACAAAATCTTCTATTCAAGTTTCATTATTCATATTTATGTTATGTTATGTTTTCCTTTGTTTTGATTACCAGTAGCAAGTTCAAAAGTTGAGTTTTAGAAGGAGCATTTTTTGGATGTTCTGTTTGGGATAAGTTTTGAGAGTGAAACCAAAATTCCATCAGATTGCAAGATTCAATTCTATTTCTTTTAATCTGATTGACATTTTTCTATATCATTTTTATTTCTTCAGAAGCAAAGTTTTATTTTGAAGAATGATTAGCTGAAGCAGATTTCACACACTCAAAGTTTGCAAAACTGAAGTTCACTATTTGGATACAATAGGAGAGCGACATTCGTTTTCAAGTTACACAAAATCATTTGTCATACATTCACTGATTTGTGAGGGATTCGAGTTGCAATATTTGGAGGCACTTCATACATTCAGATCAAAATCGAGGGACAGAAGTTCCAACTTTTATCATTTGGAGGAAACTTGCTTGAACAGTGCAGGTTGTGTTTAACGATTTGCTTCAATTAAATACATTGCTCGACAGGTTGGGTGCTGGAGGTGGTTTCTTCAATCATACGTAGGGGCCTCTTCAAGACTTGTGTTGCTATTTTAGAACTCAAGAAAAAAGTCAGTGAGTTAACAACAGAGAAGAAAATAGATGGGGGCTTTCTAACATGAGAATTCAAGCAAGTGATGATGATAGGACATCCAAGTTGGGTTTGTTTTTTTAAAACTCAGAAACAACAATAAATGACAGACACGACACTACTCTTCCCCACTACAAACAAAAAGCCTACAGTCAATAAACCTGAAGCAAAACCTGAAACAGAGTTACCAAAACCTGAAGAAAAAAAATCTGAAGCAATTAAAAAGAGATCCTGCAATCAATGGAGTAAAGGAATGCATGTTATTGAAGGCAATAAAGCTACTGAAATTGAGCATCAGCTTTTGTTTCCATAGTTTTCAAGACTCTTTTGTCTTTTTACTTTTTGCAGCTTTAAATTATTAGGAGATCACAATGTCAGTCTTTTGCTAATGTATCACCCAATAGAAATGCTTTTGTACTTGCTGAACCAATAAGAGTAAGAAACTTGTCAAAATCTTACTCATTAGTTGTTTTTCATTTTTATGTTGAACCATTGATGTACCTAGGCAAGAAAGGTGTGAAGAGCCAACGTAAAAGGCTCTAAAACTCTTCTTCTTGTGTAATGGAACAGTTGCAGCATTTTATGAAAATTTTTCTTCTCTTCATCTGCATCATTTTAAAGATTTTCTTGTGTTCATATTGAGATGTTATGAATGTGTGTGGCGATATGGGGTGAAGATTTGTAAGAGTGGAAAAGAAACAAATTTAAAAGTGCAAATTTCCATTTCTGAAATTCCTGCAACTCCATTTTTCTGCAAATCCATATTTTGTTTTACAAACATTGCTTCTCAAATTTTTCATACATTTGAGAGATAGATAGATCATTAACATTGAGTGACACTTACAACAGAGAATACATTAAATGTATAAGATTCAAGGTGCTGCCTTTCTGTGGAGAATTTCCATCTGATGCACATCAACTCAGTTCAGTTACTGTTGGACGAATCAATTGGAGTTCAGCTCATCTTAGCTGAAGTGGTTTGTTGAATATCTGAAAATTCTGTTCTTCTACAAACGCTGGAGCTTAGAGTAGACTTGAAGTTCTATTTTTCTGTTGGAGTTCAAGAAGTTCCCTCATTTTCAACGATTGTACTAGTCTAGTTTTTCACTCATTAGGTTATGCTTTTGTTTTCTAGTTATTTTTGAAGTTGTATCAGAATGTTGGAGCTGATATAACGTTCATGATCCTCATAAATTCGGTTTTTTAAGAAGGAAAAAGGAAAAATTGAAAAACACCATCAATATAAAAGTTTAGTACTATTTCTCCAAATTTTTTATTATGTCCGTGAAGTTGATTTTGCAGTGTTTTTTTGTTCTTCTGAAGTTAAATAGTAGCTGTAGTTTCTGATATACTGAAAAAAAAAACCAGAAGTTAGCTTTAGTTTTGCATTTGAGAGTGAAAGCCACAAAATTCATCAACAAACAACATCCAATTCATTTCATATGATCTACTTGCATTGTCATTTTCAATTTTGATTCCAGAAGTAGATTTTTTCTTTTTAAGGTGTTAGTAGCTAAGGCAACATATATATAAAACAGATACTTTCAATACAGAAGTTGATTTCGGGTCCAAAGGGGAGAAACAACCATTTTCTAAAAAACACCAATTTTTAACTATACATTCACCAATTTGTAAGGAATCTGAGTTGCAATTCATTTGAGATACATTATACATTCAATTTTAAAACTTCTGTAAAAATTCAATCCTTCTGTTTTGTGTAAGTTATATCACTTCAGCTACTGAATCATCGATTTTGATTAGCTTCTGCAAAACAAAAACAGAAATGGGAAGAAGGAAAATGAACTAATCTTAAAGTTATATTGATAAGGTTTTAGGAATTTTTTGACCTTACATTCATAAAAAGACAATGAAAATATATGTGCTTTATATTAGTTCCAAAGCAGTCTATAACATCTTTTTCTAAATCTGTAAGGTAATAACATGACCTCAAAGATAAAAACTACTCTAGTACATATTTCTTGATTTGGCAAGACACAAAAGTGTTGATTTATATTGTTTCATGCAGCCAGCCATGTTGAGATTTGTGGGGGAATGTGCACAGTCAATAAAAGTGAGGAAGAGAAGCAGATTGAGAATCAAAATTTCAGTGTTTAAAAGGAAGATGCAGATGATGGTTTTAAGGGCATTTCATAAATGCTTGGATCCAAAAACCAGAATCAAAATGCTTGAAAAGCAGAGAAAGAATGAAGAGCTGAGCAAGACAAGTGAGAAGGATGAAGCTACATGCGATGGAAGATTGAAGAATGAAAAATTTGAAAAAGTACAGCAATTGTAGATGCATCAACTGGAAATTCGAAGATGTGAAGCATTGTAATTAAAGTCTGAAGCAAATTTCTGAAGTAAAAAAACTTGAAATAATTAAAGTCCAACAAGTCAACAAAGTTGAGAAATTTTAAGTCAAAGTAACAATAGGCATTTGAAGAAATGAATTTGAGCATCAGCTTTTGATTCCCATTGTTTTCAAGCATCTTTTGGTTGTTTTTTAATTTCTACAGCTTTTTATCAGTAGCAAATCTCCTTGTCAGCTTTTGTTGGTATATCAACCAACAAGTTTCCTTTTCTTTCTGCTGAACCAATGAGATTATGTAACTTGTCAAGATCTTACACATTAGCAGGTTTTAATCTTTCATTTTGCACCATTGATGTAATGAAGCAAGGATGGTGTGAAGAGCTAATTGAAAAAGCTCAAAAACCATCACTTTCGAATGAATGAAACAGTAGCAACACATTTGCATGAAAAAACTCATCTTCTTCTCTTCATCAGTTTTTGCAATTTTTCCTTGCTTTTACTGTTGAATTGGTATAGTTACGAGTGTGTGTAGGTTGAGTGGTATGGAAAAGGGTCTTTAAGAGTGGAAATGAAGGAGATTTGAAAGTGCAAAATTTTCCATTTTTCCTAAACTACATAGTTTCTATTCTACTCAATCACTAATACAGATTTCTTACAATACTTGAAAGTCACATACTTAGTTGCTATTGAGTGACTATCACACAAAATATATGAAGCCTATAGGTTGAAAATGATGTTCATTGCAAAACTTTCATTCCTTGAAGATAATCCTTTTAGTACAGAAGTTGGTGTTGCTGCTGGAAAAGTGCAGACTCCAGGCTTATTTATGTTTGAGGCATTGAAGTTCTATTCCTATTGGAGTGTTTGATGTCAAGCTATTTTTGCTGAAGTGTTTGCTATTGGAATTTCTGATTCATCTTCAATCTTTATTCTTAAGTGATTTCGAAGGATCCATTGAAGTTAGCTGATCCTGTTAAAATTCCAAAGGTTCTGGTTTTTTATTGTAGCCGATCTAAAGTTCAAGATTTTTTGGAGTTTCCATTTCCAGCTCTACCATCCACAAAATGAAGAATTCAAAAATGTGCAGCAGGTGTAGATACATCAGCTGGAAAATCCAACGCAGAGTAGTGATTTCTGAAGCAAATTTCCAAATTGTGAATCAATTGGAGTCCAACAAGTCAACATAGGTGAGGATTTTAAAGAGAACAATTAGCATTCCAGAAATGAATTAGATTATCAATTTTTGTTCCTTTCATTTCAAGCATTTTTATGTCTTTTTCACTGTTGCAGATTCATATCACCAGGAGATCAAAATGTCAGTTTTTTGTTGGTCTATCAACCACCAATTTAACTTTTGTTTCTGGTGAACCAATGAGATTATGTAAGTTGTCAAGATCTTACTTATTAGCTATTTTTATCTTTCATTTTGGACCATTGATGTAATCAAGAAAGGATGGTGTGAAGAGCTAGGTCGGAATCAAAACAACCATATTTGAAGCAATAGCACAGTAATTGCAATTTTATGAAATTTTCATCTTCTTCTCTTCATCTATTTTCCTATGTGATGTTGCCTTTACTGTCAAATTTTAAGTTGTTATGATAGTGTGTGTTGAGAGTTGAGATCAAAAATTTCCAAAGAATTGACAGACGCAAATCTGAAAGTGTATAATTCCATTTCTGAAGGAATGAAAAACTCATAGTCTTAAACATCAAACTTCATATACACAAAAAACCAAAAACCATACAAACACTTGAGACATACTTTGAGAGAACTTTTATAGACAATAAACTTAGCATATATAGGATTGATACTGATTTTCTGAAATTCATCTTCTGGAGCTTCTCATCGTGCTTAGGAATTGCTGCTGGAGTTTCAAGTTCATCTTCCAACTTTAGACTTCAGTACATTGGAGGAATCTGTTGAAGTTTGCCTCATTTTGTTGCCATTCTAAATGTTCTGCTCTCCACTTCAACTTCTGTTTTCTTAATCAGAGCTTGGAGGTTAGAGCTGACCTGAAGTTCAGTTTTGTTGAAGTTAGGTTGAGTCTTGCTTTCCTTATGAGCTAAAGTTGCAAAAGAAAAAAAGATAAAAAGTGCTTCCAACCTATGAGAACAGAAACTGAAGCTCGACTTGTATCAATTTCTGCAATGCTAATATAAGTCTGACCTTCAATTCCTCTCCTCCATTGACCTATAGGGTTTCATGTTAATTTTGTTCAGTAATTTGCTTCATGAATTAGTTAAGAACATGTGTCAGTAATTTTATAACTCCGCTTCAGGTTTTTCTCTTCAGTTGATGTAGTATCAGCTCTAAGCTTGCTGAACATCTTCTAATTCTTCATTGTTCAATCTTTCTTCGCATGTAGCATCATTTGTCTCACTTGTTTTGATTTTATCTTCATTCCTACACTGCTTCTTAATCAATCGAATTCTCCTCATTGGATCCAAGCATTTATGAATTACTCCCAAAATCATCATTTCTAGGTTCCTCTTAAACACTGCAAATTTACTCTTCATTCAGGAATTGCAACATGAAGAAGAGCAAAACAGAAAAAGAAATGCAGAGCAGAATAACAAAAATCTGAAGCATTAATCCAAAAAGATTGATTAGTGTAATCAAGTTTTTATTAGAGTTAAGCAACACACGTGTAGCTGGTACATCAACCATCCCATATCCAACTTCCATTTAATCAAAGTTTATCTCAAGAGATTGAATAATCTTATTTAGAAAGATTGAGTAGTTAACATACATGTACAACAAACGTTATCAACCCACCTACGAGTTTCCCACAAATAATTGTCTTACCAACTAAAATATAATCATCCTTATCTTCTCTTCAAAAAGATGGTGTGAAGATATATGTATTCCAAATGAATTGTTTCTCTCCATTCACATAATTATCTGACCTATGTAAGTATTATTTTTCAACATCCAATAAAATAAATATGTTCATAATATCAAAGATACTATCCCATTCAAATATTTGACAAATCACAGAATTATGATCTCAAATAAATTAATCGATAACTGTCATTATGTATGATATGTGCGTGTAAGACCTCATTTTTTAATTGTCCATAGACATACTTTGTCTAATTTACTTTTATTTTCTCATGAATTACATGTTTAATATGTGTCAAAATTTTTTATATAAAACCAGCTACTGTCCACACAAATTAAACATAGTTCAATTTTATGACAAATTACGACAGACTAGTATATGGTGCTTCGTACTTACATTGTTATCAAAATCATCTTGTACACACACAGAACTTTTTGGCACGAAGGCAACTACGATAGTTGTCAATGGAAATACCAACTCCTAAACTGTTTACTTCTTCCAAATTTGCAATACCAAATATCTGTTGTGCCTATAAATCAATATGCTTGTCAGATAATTCTAACAAAACAAAACATGTAATGCAATTAGAAAACATAATTGAAATTAAGACAAATACTTTCTTCAAATTACTATAAATAAATCAGTCGTGCGCATTGAAGGTGGGATAACAACACTAACATTTTTTTGACTTCTTCCTATATCGTTTACGTGACACCATAAATGATTCAAAGTTTAATAACACATTATGGACATACAATATTTAAAACAATAGAAACAACAAGTTTAACAAAGAATACCAGAGGAGTTGTTGCATAATGATGATGACTGTATAACATTGTTGACTTATCCATATGAACACCTATTAGCTACAATTCGTTATTGTCATAACCAATTGGTTGATAAATGAAAGATTACATTGATTCAAATTATTATACCAATAAGACAATATTAGAAATTGAACCTGAGATTGTTGTAGCCGATCTTCATGATTGGAAACCAAACTTGTGAAATCCTTATAAATAGAAACTGTCTGCTTTTGGTTTTCTCGTAAGCAATGAAAGCAAATTTAGTTGAAAATAAATAGCACAACACATGCAAACTTTATCAATTACCCAATAACCAACTTGATGTTGATGAAACATGGGAGCTTTACTGCTGAAGATAATCTGAGTGTATTGGGAATTATCTTCATATTCTTCAATAAAGTCATTTAGGCGAAATTAACTTTAAATAATAAGTCTAAAAATTATATAAATCACTACAAACCGATATCACCAAAAGTTCAACCTGAGTATTGGAAAGGGGGATTACTGTCGAATCAGCCACATTTGTTGAAGTGTTGCTATTCTTCGCATTTTTCCTCTTCTTTGAACTTTTCTCTAGTCCACCCCTCAGTCGCTTACTTGATGTCGGCTTTGTCTTCATTTTCATACCTCTTATGTGATTCATGTCGACAAAATTAATGTCAGCTTCATTGAGCACATTCCTTTTATTATTTGAGCGTGAGCGTTGGCTTAACTCATGATCTGGTGCAATTTGGTTCTCTTCATCAACTATTTCTTCACCTTCCAATTTCTCATCAACCATCTTCAATATGTTGAAAAGATTATCTTTCACAACTTTGTACGTATCTCTCCTCTCTACTGCCCTTGTCACCAATCGCATGCTTAATGAACACAATTCTTTATACCTGATACATGACAGCATTTTGGAATCCATATTAGTATCATTAATAGTTGACTCCATTTGTGCAATCTACCAACTTTTGGCTTTCCTTGTCCATCTTTTCAAAATATACTTGCTTGGGATTGTCCAAATATTCTTCAAGCTATAAACCTTCAACACATGAGAGCATAAGATGCTAGCAAACTCAAACTTCCCACAACTACAATGAACTTCATCCTTACACGAATCATAGCTGACCAATTGAGAATAGTTCTTCCCAGCAACACTAATCTTATATTTCTCTACTGTTCCATCCTCACCGCTAAGACGAACACTATAATCATGACAATGATTCTATTCATCCTGAAACCATTTAAATATTTTTGACATGTATACAGTAGATGCATGCTTTAAAATTTTCACACGTGCTGACAATGTTGGATTGATCACATTACTTCTAAAATCAGCTTTTAACTCTTCATATCGACAATCATCAATAAGCCTCTAGAAGTAGTTAAAAAATTGTAATAAGTTATGCTGGTAACTGACGTACCTTTTTATCATACTGTTCATGCTCTCACTTCATTGCGTGGTTAGCATGTCTGCACAAAATATTTTTCGGCCATGAACCAAAGTCCATTTTTCCTTTATGCCATACAACCGTTTCAACCAGTCATTATCTCCAAGTTCATATGTTTCTAACATCTTCGTCCATACAATGCAAAAAATCTTCTTCTTCTTCATACTCATATATGCATGCGCTAAAATCCCTTGAAAACTCTTTATACTTAGAAAATACACCACTCAAATATATCGTAGCATTTTGATAAATGTGCCAAATACACAGTCGATGATGAGTATTTGGCCACCTTGACGCTAATGCCTTTCTGATTGCCGCATCTAGATCCGTAAGAATAGTGGTAGGTGTTTTCTCAGACATCGCTCTCTGAAATGTCTCAAACAACCACTCAAATGTAAGTATAGTTTCATCATAGAGGAGTGCACCACTAAAAATTGTTGTTTGCTTATGATGGTTGCCACTGACAAACAAAGCAAGTGGGCGACCCTCACCATTTTTCTTGTAAGTAGTATCAAAGCACACTACTTCACCTAAGTCTAAGTAGTCATTCCTCATTTTTCCGTCAGACCAATATATGTTAGTGATTAAATCATCTTCGTCCACTTGAATGGTATAAAAGAAGTTTGGATCTTCCACCAGCATCTTATGCAAATATTCTAATAGCTCACGTTTATCTCCCTTTTTCATGCCTGTAGTTCATTTAGACAGTAAATAATTCCTGTAATCATCTGGAGTAAAGCCAACATTATCTCTACCACCTGCTTGTCTCACCAGAAGATCATGAGATGCTTTCGGACGAATTCCGACATCATTAGCCATTTCAATTTGCATAGCCGCAACTGAAGATATCTTCCTGTGACTTCTATGTAAATGTGTTTTGTTTGGGGATGAAAGGTAGTGATTGTGCTCCTCTACAAAGTGAATGACTTGAAATTTTCTAGTTTGCAAACTATTCACTTTCATCCTTGCTTCACAACTTAATCTTGTTTCTGCACGTGGAGCTCTTACGTACAAATCTCTTCTGTCGGCCATCCGTTTACCCTCAGCACTACAAACAAAGAGCCTATAAATCAACGTACCACTTTTGTCTTTGTGACTTTTGTTTCTTCTAATTTCAAATCCCACATTCTTAGCATAAGTTAAATAAAACTGATAAGCTTCTTCTTCTGTCTTGAAATGCATGCCAATTTTCGGTACTAACTCTCTTCCAACCAAATATCTTGCATTCATATTCAAACTCTCGTTCTGAAATGCAATATCATTGTTACGTTGCTCGTTATCACTTTCATAATTTAAATGCCGGCATAGAGTTGATGTACCTTCCATTTTCACACCTGTGAAATTAAAAAAGGAGGACCATTATTTTCACATATAATTATTAAGACAACCAAAAACGATCATATAAGAAAAACGTAGGATGTTTCATTTTTTAATCCATCCATCAGTTATGTCATTCCTGTATCAGAAGAACCTATAAGAGATTTTATGCTATGTTGTTTCCATTTTACAAACGATATGTTTATTTTAACATTAACTACAACTTAATGTTAACCAAATCAACTGTAAGACATTAATTATCACTGATGTTTATGTAAAACCAAAAGCTATAAAGACTCCCAAAAAAGTCAAAAACTATTAAAATTCACACATACAAACCACTGCCATATTCCATACATCACAACCAACTCAACATTTACATATTAATTATCACTAACCTCTGTGTCAAACCACTATTTATTAACAGAACCACTTACATCACATTGAATACCAAAACGTTAAACAAAAAGATACAACTTATATCACAATCAATTCTACATTTCTGCAACAATTATTGTAATTAGAGCACAATAACTACATTTCTTTAACAAGCAGCTTGTAAATAAACAAAGCCAAAAGACAACCATTTTCCAAGTTTCTGCAGAACAAAGAAAAATGGTTTAAAAATATTACACCTGAGAATGAGATGAAAAGTTAGAAAAATGTCTGTAAAAATGCTGGTTGTTGAAGAAGATGCTCTGTTTTTTAATATCAACAGTAAACAACGTTTTTGAAAATCATATTAGCATATTACTTAAATGGCGGGAATTGTTTGTAATAATTGCTTTGGAATGACAAGGCTTTCCAAAGTCATCATTATTGTTAATTAATGTGCACAGAATTGATTAATATTCTATATATTTTTATTCATTTTTGTTTTAATTCATTAATATAATATAATGAAAGACTTTTTTAATTCCATAATAATTCAATAATCATAAGAACAAATTGAATTATTGAAATCAATGATTAAATAAATACTACTACAGAATTTTATAATAATTAATTATTAAAGGTTATAATAATGAATTTCATCAAAATAATAACAACAACAACAACAACAACACCAATAATAATAATAATAATAATAATAATAATAATAATAATAATAATAATAATAATAATAATAATAATAATAATAA
>JANTPM010000007.1:7122397-7134116 GCA_025434745.1 Erythroxylum divaricatum | reverse complement strand
GTCGAGGCATATGTGCACAATACACAATGCCTGGTACACCACAACAAAATGGTGTAGCTGAAAGGCGGAATCGTACTTTGATGGAAATGGTTAGGAGCATGATAAGTAATAGTACTATACCTTTATCATTGTGGATGCATGCATTAAAGACCACTGCGTATCTATTAAATAGGATTCTTAGTAAGGCAGTTCCTAAGACACCTTATGAATTGTGGACGGGAAGGAATCCTAGTTTACTACACCTCCACGTTTGGGGTTGTCTGGCAGAAGTAAGGCTGTATAATCCATATGAAAAGAAGCTCGATGCAAGAACTGTTAGTGGTTATTTCATCGGCTATCCCGAAAAATCAAAGGGGTATTGATTTTATTATCCTAACCATAGTACGAGAATAGTTGAGTCCGGAAATGCTAGGTTCATTGAGAATGGTCAAATCAGTGGCAGTGGAGAATCACGAAAAGTGGATATTCACGAGAATAGAGTAGAAACTACTCAAAGTCGAGTAGAATCTGCTACATCATACGTGACATGAAATTAAATAGAGTAGAAACATTTTTGTTGTCCTTTTATTTCACGGCCTTCTCTCTTGTTGCTCTCCGTAGGCGCAGCTCTCCAAAGACAATTAATTTCCTCTTTTTATGCCACCTGTTGCCTCTAATTGACGCCACGTCTTATTCATGCTCTCTGCTAAAATGCTCATTTAATTGGCTCCTCCATGATTTAATTTAAAACGCCCCTCCAGCTGTGATTGCTATGCGTGAATTGCCGCCACCTGTAGCTATTGTTCCAAACGTAACTTCTCTGTGTGTTGAACCATTGATTTTGCTCTCCTCAAATTAATACTTAATTGCTGTCCGTAGGTCCATAGCTGCTTGACTTACGTTGCTGTTTCCTTTGAGTCTTTATTTAATTTGCTCTTCTAATTTGCGCCGCACCACCTTTAGCTGTAGCCAATCGATTGGATAATTAAAATACATCTAGCTTTCACTTCAAATTACATCACTTTGTATTTTGTCACCTTGAACATGCAAAGACACAAATTATCGTGGAAATACAAACAAAACATCATAAAAGTCTGCCAAAAGAATATGAAACAAAAAGAATTAACGTGACAAAAATGCAAGTTATCAACAGTAATTTCACATGACCAACATTGACCACCATCTAAAATATCCTTAATCAATAAACGCTTTTTCATCCTTTAAAAAATTATTCAATAAAATAATTAGTAATTTTTTGTATATGAAATGAAATTAAATAGAATTATCAGTAACAAAGCTTTTTTATATGACATGAAATTAAATAAACTTGAATAAAAATTAATATACGTTTTGATAGTTTTATACTTTATAATTTGACTAATTGGAAAATTTCATGGAACACAATATTTCTTATTTTTTGATCAAGTTTTCAAGACTCAAAAGTTCTTGGAATAATCAAAACTTTAACTAATTTAGGATTCCAAGCTCTTAACAAAGCCACATATAGTTGTCCATACAGGCTGATGGAGATAAATGATAAATTCCAACATAATCAAGCGTTTGACCCTGGGATTTATTTATGGTCATTGAAAAACATAAACGAACAAGGAATTGTGATATGATAAAAGCTATTCCATTTTTGTCATTCTCTATTCCATTTTTGTCATTCTCTGAAGATTGTTAAGGAATCTTAGGTATAAAAACTAATTTTCCTTTGTAAGGTCCAAAGATAATTTATGCAGAAATTGTATGATCTTTTAATTGCCTACACATTAACCTTGTCCTATTGCATAGTCCCTCAATTGGATTCAAATTTCTTAAGAGCATAATTGGAGAGCCTTCTTTGAGTAACATTTTTTATGGAGGTGGACCTTTAGGATTTAAAGAATTGAGAAAATGTTCATAATCTGCTTAATGCCTTTGATCAACCTTTTGTCAAAACTCATGTATGAATGTAGATTTCCTGATAATTTGTTGATCATCATGTCATTAATTTCATCAACACAGCCGTTTGTTGGACACAGTAAAAGTCTATTTGTCATCTGATATGGATCAGATGAATACAAGCTTAGGTTAGGCAAGATGTTTTGAAGTAACCTGGTGAAGGCAATGGTGCATCAAAAACATGTATTTTTATTTTGAAAAAATAAAATAGATAATAAAATAAAACATAAAAAAATTAACCTGTTAGGAGATTCATCCTTCTTATGGGAAGGAATAACCAGTTGTTTTGGTAAGGAAATTTGATCTTGCTCATTGACTGGTTCTGTTCCTGCTCCTACTCATAATAAAATTCATAAAAAGTTGGATTTGAAATAGCTCTCATATTTATTGTCAAAGAGAATTTATGCATGTGTGGCCAGAGATGAGAATTTAAAAGAATTGAATTAATTAGTTGTTGTTTTGTGGCTTAGTCTATAACTAGCAAAGTTTGATGAAAATCACCGCCAAATACAACAATCTTTCCTCCAAAAGGCTTATTGATGTTCATGATATCTTGAAGTAAGTCATGAAATGCTTTAATGGCTTCTCGTTTTGCCATGGAAGTCTCATCCCATAAGATAAGGCTAGATTCAAATATCAATTTTGTAATACTGCTCTACTTACTTAATTGACAAACTTTCTTCTTTGAAAAATCAAGCAGGATTTTAATCTTAAGTGAGTTGTCTTGCCACTAGGAAGGATTGATATTGTAACACATGATGCAGCAACAACAATTGCAATATGACCTTGTGATCGTAAAATTGTAAGAAGAGCTCGATACAAAAAAGTCTTCCTCGTTCCATCGGGACCATTAATAAAAAAATTCCATTGCTTAAAGCCAAAAACGAATGCATAATCAAATCAAATATGTATTTCTGCTCATTATTCAACCTTAAATGTATCAATATGTCTTCTAGATCAACCTATATATTCTTCTCACTTTGTATTTCTTTACTAACATGTTCGTGATAGGCAACCTCAAAGTGATAATCAACAAAATGATAATCGCTTAAGCTTTTTCCCATTTGTTCTAGAGATGTATTAATATTTTGAAGGGCCATCCTTGTAACGTCCTCAGATGTACATGCATTATAAGAGGAAGCATGTTGGTAATCAGAACAAAGATCATCTTTGAATGTTTCCTAGAGCTGCTTAGGGTTTGTCAGTGAATAATAGAACAGGAGTGTAGGAAATAAAAGTCTATGTGAAGTTGGCATTTGAAATAAAATAGCTTCCTTAAGAGTTTGTTGTATATAAAAATCAGATGCTAGCAGTCCCAACTTCAGCATAGTCTCTCTAAAACAACTTGTTTTTTCACCATCAACAGTTAACAAGTTATCAAATAATGTTAGTCCTTTAACATGTGTAAGTGATAACCTTAAGTAATACCTTTCTTCTTCTTTAGGTCAACAGTAACCAATCTTCCGATGACTTTCTTTCAACTTCTTTCATACCATGTTTTTGTCTTTCGATTCCAAACAAAATGTTCTGGAAAATTTTTATACAAACACTTCATGTTTTTTGCCTTTTTGTTTGTCAAATTTATCTTGAAAAATTCAGTCAGAATTGTTTTGGAGAAGTCAAATTTTCTCAACAAATAAGACAGATATGCATTTCTATCAAAGGAAATAAATTGTTGATCTAGAAGATGAACATGGTGTATATAAATTGATGGATTAATCTCTACTAATCAAAATTCATATATACAGTAAAAAGCTTTAGGTGGTGAAATCTAATGACCTTCTTGAAAATTACTGATTTCATTAATATCAGTTGTGGTATCTTGATTGACAATGTTAAAATTGACAAGATCATGGCCCTTAAAGACATATTTATATAAGTACTTAACAAGCTTCATAGTAGAACAGATTTCAACATTTATATGACAATTAATTAGTAGCAAGAGGTACGGATTGTAAAGAACCACCCCATATATTATTGACCTCATGTCTACAATTCTTGACTTTTCGACTATCATCTCTTCGTCTATAATATGGATAATTGTCTTCACCATGAACAATAAAAGGAGAAAACTTTTTAAATTAATGGTTATTGCACTCACCATTTCTTATGCAAGGGCAATCTTTATCATAAGACCACAAGGACCATGAATCATATGCTTAATGACAATAAAATATAATCACATATTTTAATTAGGATCTATAGTTTCAGTAGATATGATTTGATTGTAAGAATCTGGATTTAGCAATTTAGAATGTGACATAAGTATTAGTAATAAATGAGCATGAGAAAATTCACGCTTCTAAAACTTAATAACATAAACACATGTAGCCACATCTCCAAAGATTTGTTTTTTTTATTAGCTCATTTTTAAGAATTTCAAATTTTGCTCTAAACAATCTAGTTAATAAATCCGACCTATCTTGTGGCTTCTCATGAAACTTAAGATTATCTTGAATCTCTTTCCACATAAGGTTGCAAGTCATAGTGAGGAAAATATCTGGTTTACCATACTTTTGTACTAGAGCCATTATATCAAGATAACATTGTTTTATGTCCCTTAGACCACTGAAAAATGAAGCTGGAAGCAGAACTTAATGACCAATTTAAAACCTTCTATTTGACCAACAGTAATACTGTCCAAAACCCCTTGAGTATCTTTATCCTTATCTCATTTTGTCTTTTTCTATGGAAATCAAGTCTAGATGTTTCAATCTTTTTGTAAGCTCCCACAACAAATTGTTGAAGTAGTGTTAAGCTATGAAGCAACATAGATTCATCATGTTCTCTTATTTGGAACCAATAACAATAATATTATCTAGAAAAAACAATACCATCTTCACAGTATTCTTGATCAACAACTAATAGTAAAAAAATAAATATGATAAATTAAATGGTAAGAATAATCAATATTCTAAAATTGAAAAAGGAAAAAACAAACTTGCTTGTGTTTTCCATAGTAAAAAATTTAGACGGATCAGTAAAAGACCTGAAATTAACATAAGATCCTTCATCTAAAACATTGTTTTTGTTTCTCTTTGAAATTAACCACTTAATTCCATGATGTCATTCATATTGACCACGGGGAAATAAAAGAGGATATTGAAGGGCGTCATAACATGCATAGTAAGACTGGATTCTATAACTTGTGCCCAAGTGAGTATAAACTTGGATGTGAGGACATTTATCAATCTTTTCATCTTCGATCTCAATCCATATAGCAGCCACTTGTGATGCACTAGGAAGATTGTAAAAACTTTGATCAAGGTCTGGATAATACCTCCTAACTATCGTATGATTCTCATACATTGGAATGTCCTTAAGACTTCTGAAGAATTTGGTATAGAGATTATCTTGTAAAACTGCCATAATCAATTTTAATGTATCCTCACGAAGTTTATCATAACTCTGAGTCCTTCTTTTCAATTCCTTATCAATATAAAAAAAAATAAAGTTGGATACCACATACCTTATTAATTTTTGAAAGTAAACTGTCAAGAAAATAATAAACGTGACCTTGAATATGAAATGTATAAACACCTTTCTTATTTTTTGTTAGTTCTCGATCATACCTAGCTCCATATGAAATAAAAGTCATATTGTTATTATATGTATGATTGTTTTTCCTAAAATGTTCAGATTCTTCATCGTTACCAATAATTAATGGTTTCAGAGCATATGGCATTTGGGGAGCGACAATGCAAATCTCTCCTAATGAACAACAGAATGATCAGGGTTTTAGATAAAATCTCTTTGCATCACAATGTTCACATTTTGGAACAAAATGAAATTGCAGGGGCTCAACAGATAAATTTTGCAGAGATGCTAACTTTGATAAAAAAAAACTATGACAATTTATCCCTTCGAAGATTTAAAAAAAGGTTGATAACTTTGTACAGTAATAATAAAAAACTGAAAAGAATACAGGTAATAAGATTTATACCTTGTTCTTCAACAGATATCATTAAGCTACGTTACATTGAAGAGGAATATACAGTTGGGCAATCTAAATTATGACATGTGATATTAGATGCTACAACTATTGATGTTGTATGAAGACTTTAGTTGGAGAGAGGAATGAGTTGCATTGACATTATCAATGTTAAAATCGATTGATCGATTTTGTGCTAGTTGGCTACTAGATTGATGAATAAAAAGTTGATCAGTAGAAGGTTCACTGTCAATGGTATAATGGAAAGGTTGATGACCAACTGTTTGATAAAAAGAAGGCAAAGTAGTGTTTCTCTTTTTTGCAGCACAAGCTTCTCCACGTCGTCATAGGAATTCTTTTTTTCATTTTCTGGCATTTCAACATATTTTTGACATCTCTTGACATTTATATCCATCTAGAACAATGCTAAAAACAACTAACAATAATTTAAAAAATTATGAATCATTTCTTCAACAACATCTACCTTCTTTATATATCAATTAATAGTATATTTTGTAAATATTAAAATATCTGTACTAGAAACATTTACATTACTTCAACTAAAGATATATATATATATTGAATGAGACATATATAAATATATATTATAAATATTATTGAATGAAGGTATGTAAAATTAATCAATGTCGTCGAAAATTTGGAAATGTGGAAATATGACATGATAAAAAATGAAACAATAATATCAACTGTATTGGGGAATATAACACAATATATTTAACAAACCATACATTTAACAAAGAAGGTAAAATTTGAAAAGGGTAGCATAATAATATTGTTTGCATATAGTGTGAGATTAATAAAGGATTACAAGCAAAAAAAGGTTATTTTATGCCAATATGATGTAACTGAGTATATTAAAAGGATAAATTGTATATTTAAACTATTGCTTTAACAATTGATATGGGTAAATAAAGGAAGAAGGTAACAATCATATTATTGAAAAGCTGATAAATGGGACGGATAAAATATAATTTTATTTAGAAATATTTGGCAAAATAAAACGTAACTGAATGGTAAAAAGACCAATAAGAAGAAAACCTTAAAAAAAAAACGATTTCAGAAGACATAATTGAAAGGTTAAATGTGGCGATAAAATTTAAATTATTTATCATTTATTTTACACAATATAATAACAATAAAGGATAAAATCTTAGACATATAATTACTTTTCTCAACTCTGTTAAGAAGTCCATGCAAGTCATGGGTTGGGACTTTCGTGCAACATTTGATGAAAAAGATAGAAAACAATTTCATTATATATTTTACGTAAGATAATAACAATGAATGAAAGATTAACATGATATATATAATGGGAGACATTTTATTTATTTCCATTGTCAACTCTATTAATGTGATGCATGTAATTCCTATTCTCAACTTTGTTAAAAAATTCATCTAAGTGACGATTGGGATTTTGCTATAGCAGTTAATGAAAAAGGTGGAATATAGCTCCATTATATATTTTACACAACATTATAATCATGATTATATAATGCCATAGATGTAATATATTTATGTTGTCAACTCTATTAAGAAGTCGATGCAAGTAAAACGATATAAAAATTAATGTCACTAGCTAGTGTGACATGTTAAGTCACACCCGTAAGACCTTCTTTGCTCGTGACTTGTTGAGTCACACAGGTGAGGGATTTTTTCACAGAAATTTTTCATTGGAATATAACATCTGTAAACAGCAACATATGGAAATAGCTCTATTATATATTTTATACAAGATAATAACAAAGAAACAGGAATTATCATAATTGAACATAATGTGCCACATGTAATTTCTCTTCCGAGCGGATATAATCAATAAATTGATAAAAATTAATAGGGTGAGAAAGTGATGAAAAAATGACAGGATTAAATTTACAGAGGAAAGTTAGATTGTGAAAGTGATGAAAAATACGGCGGGATCAATTGTCATTAAAAAAATTTATTTCTCAGTTACCGATTTAAAGATTATCGTTTGCTTTTATTTGCATCAAAGAGCCAGATATAATAAATAATAAGTTAAAATGCGTAGGTATCCTAACAAATTTATTAATTAATTTTCAAACTGATTCTAAATTTAACAACAATAAAAAGTTGGTGTAATATAATAAATTTTGTAGTTAATAATCAAAATCTAGTTATTTATAGGTAATAGGTGTATTTCATTTATGGATGTTGTTGGAACGTTTACTATTTCTCTGTACGTATAATGAAAATGTATAACAAAGTTTTAGTTGGTGATGATTAGGTTTATTAATTTATTAATTATAACCTATTACTAGTAATTTTTAGAGGGAAGCAGTTATAGGCAGGGATGGATCCAGGGGGGCTAACAAGGGCTATAGCCCTTACAAAATTAAATTTTTTTAAAAATGTGTATATATTTAGTAAATTAAGTAGGACTGTAGCTCCTACAAAACTAAATTCCTTGTCCCCCAAGACTAAAATCTTGGATTCACTGATAATAGGTAGATATAAATTCTAATATAAGGTAAAAGAATGTTTGACACTATCATATTTTTTAATTCAGTTTAAAGTGACATGATTGGGAGTTAGAGTATTGCGAATTTTAAATACCTAAAGTGGAGAGATGATTAGTGATTTTATTTTAAATTAACTTTAGGTGTCTCAATTCACAACCATTAGTAATTATAAGTCAAATTGTGTTTTAATGCCAGTGCTGTACAGATAATGGAAGGTAATTATAACAATTTTAGTTAAAATTAAAATAATAAGGGTCATATAATGGAAGGTAATAATAATTTCAGTTTAATTAAAATAAGTCATGATTTTGAGTTCTTAAGTCTTAAATGCCGCTTATCACGGCTGCGACATGAGAAGTCAGAACTGTGACTTAAATGGGAATGAGTTACACAGTTGTGACTTAAATAAGTCACAACAGTGAACTATCAATTTAAAAATGGTGTTTCAATTAATTTATGCAATATAGTATAACAAATGATTATGTTCCTTTTGATACGTGGTAGTCTAAGCTAGGGCACCCTCTTGTTTAAATTGTTTTAAGAATAATGAGTGACAATAGATAATTTTTTTTAATGAATGAATTTATACTGGGAACTGATGCATCAGTAATTCTCTATAATATCCTTATAATATGATTTAGACATTATAAATAAATTAAAATTATATAGTAATTTTAGGAGCTATGTCAAATGGTGAACGGTGAGGTAAATAGTAATTCTTTGCAAATATCCTAATGATAAATTATAACTTATAGATAATTCAAAATTATGTATGAATTTCAATAACTATGAAATTTTAATATGTATTAAAGGTCAAAATAAAAGTTAATCAGTTTTGTAATAATTTTAAAGATAATAATTTGTTTAACATATATAACACAGACGTTGACACTTTTAAAAGGTTAATTTGTCTAATTTAAGTATTTATTTTCTAATAAGACTTATAATAAATCTTAAATTATACATATAAAAATGTCATAATCAAATATTAATTTGAAAAGGTGAATTTTTAATATAAAATAAGTTATATTAATTTTTTTGAGCATTAAAAATTTGTTCTTCTAAATAAGGTAAGCATCAAATGTTAGTGTTTTTCTTTATATTTTTAAAATATACATTTTTAAAAAAATATTTTTTTTCCATAATGTGAAATTTAAAAATCATTGTTTTGTTAATTTAAAAAACAGGCAAATAATAAGTACATCACTTTCTAGTAAACAAAAGGACTTCATTATAATATGAACAAAAGTGCATCGTCTTCTAGTAAACAAAAGGATTTCATTATAACAAGAACAAGATTTTGCATTGTGCTCAACTTAACTCTTAGTTTAAAACTGATGTGATACAGACATTGGAAATTGCTGTAGATGTAGTATGATAGACACAAGATCACCAAGCAAAGATCGCATATTTGACCTATAAATGAACTCGTGGTAAGGGCTTTTGTAGAATTTTAGGAACGATAAGAAAGACTCGTTAGAGTTGTCAGATTTATTTTGGAAAAGAAAAACATGGCAGGTGATCGAAAGAAATAGGGTTGTGGGGTCTACTGTTCAACAATTGCAAAATGGGAGTCAATGGAAATAACGTTTTGTTGGTGGCCATTACATAATGGTTGATGTTTCAACAAGGTGTTCTACCACTTGATGACATAAAGGAGATAAATCTTGCATTTAATGGGTCAATCTGTGTTGAGCTTAAAGGAGACTTGGTAGTGGATCCTATTTCTAAAGAAGCTGGGTGGGATAAAGTAAGATACCATGATTTGGCTGACTTAGAATGTTGTGATGCAGTAAATGAAAACCTTGATAAGGACGAGCCATTTTTAACTGTCGATCTTAGAGACGAAGGGAAGAGACTTGGGGATGATTATGTGAATTATAGAATTCCAATGATTCTTCAAAATTCAGTGAACATATGACCATGGTGATTATTGAAAATTCAACAAATGGTCGGACACACAGTAATAATAATAAAGATTTGAAATATAAGTAAATAGGAGAAGGCGTGTTAGACTAATAACAAGAAGGTAAAAAGTATAACATAAATGGACTAGTAGTAATAGGCTAATCTATGTTAAAAAAGTATATAAAATGAGTATTTTTCATAAAGATGTTAAAAACAAGATAAAACAAACAAGAATTAGGCATATAAATAAGAGGAATATAAATAACATTATCACCTTCCATAGATAAGAAAACAAAGATGGTGGGTCGATTACAAAAGCTCTCTAAAGTCTAGATGGGTAATAGTCGGTAATAATATTCAATGCTGATAAAAGTACATTTATAAAAGTTAAAGCAAACCTTAAAAAAAGCTTGACAAGATGAAAAAGAACAAATTATAAGAGAACATATGAGAAAGTAAAATGAATTCACGGATCTAAATCTAATTAAATGGTTTTTGGCCGAAAACTATCAATTCACAATGTAGAAAAGACACAACAATGTTTCTTTGATAAAATAGTGGCTATACTTTTATAAGCTATCAACAGACTTTTGGAAGAAATCAACATTTTTGCACCAAAAATAAGTACAAATTGTTCACAGTTTTTTCACATGATTAATACGACAACTTCGAAAGTAAACACAATGAAGCATGTGAATATAGAAAAATCAAAATAAAAGATAGAATTTTAATATGATTGATAATCAATTAAGAAGGATAAAAATTGAAATAGACGTACAAAGAAAAATTATATATGGTAATTACAGTTTTCGTGAATTAAACTTTGGGTAATTTTGTTGAAGGTGAAAAATCTTCAACCAACAACAAAATAAAGAAAGAATAAAGCTTTAAAATGAGTTTAGAAGTAACAAATGTCAAAAATGAAATTTAGAACAGATATATGTAAACAATATTGTAGATAATTTCCGTAGGGTTTAAAAATAAAAAAGTGAATAAAAGGTAAGTGGTATAGTTAAAAAATTACCAAAATAGGCCTGGAATCTTCAACGTGACTCGTTACATAAGCGAGTCCTTATGTGATTTCAGTGAAAAATTCGATTGTTGTTAAGTTCACTACATTTCAAAGAAAAAACCAAAAACACAAAGTAAACAAACAAGTAGACTATGAAGCAATATTTGTTGTTCTTTATTATGAAAAATACAACATTTATTATAATGGAAGAAATAGAAAAAAGGATTGATTTTTATAAAAAAAAGCTATGATTAAGAAGTAACAAAAAAGTGTAAGAAAATTTGATTGCATTCATAATATTATAATAAAAATGACAAAATTGCTGTAGCGACTCTTGTGTTATACGAAAGTAGCTAATTAAACCCTGAGGTATAAAATGTTACTCTATTAACCTTATGTTTTCAATTTTGCTGCAAAAAAAACCCTTAACCGTGTGTTGTTCCTCCA
>JANTPM010000007.1:7101771-7112674 GCA_025434745.1 Erythroxylum divaricatum | reverse complement strand
TGTTTAACTTCTGATTTTCTTGTAGAAATTACAAAAATTTTAAAGATCTATTCAACCCCCCTTCTAGATCTCTTACACTTCTAACATTATAGGACAAAAGAAAATTTTTAACTCATTTTGAATTTTGAGATCAAGATAACGATGATGGATTTCATGATTTTGAATGCGTCTAACATGATCTTGCATTATTACATCAAATCCAATAATCATCTTAATCAATCCCAAAAAATTACTATTACTATCTTGGTAAAGTTTTCTCATTAGATCCTCGAAAGGCCAAAATACATTTAGCAATACATTTCATAATAAAAACTATTCTTATCAAAACTTGTCTCCAATATTATTTCTCCTGTAAAATTTCTTATTGTAACTCTTTATCAATTGATTGATTTTTGCTCAATCTTACTCTTAATTCATTATAATTCCTCATGCTTGTCGTATACTTAACATTATTCTCATGTTCTTTGAGTCTCTCACTAAAGTGCTTCTAATCTTTAAATCCATCATTAGCTAATGCACTTTGATTGCTATTAGATTTAAACAACTTACAACAAAAACAATGTACTTAATCCATATATTTAGAGTAAACCAACCATTTTCTAATGATAATTCCTCCATTACTCAATTTTTCAGAATAATAAGAATACAAAAAATGTCGAGAGGTATTGTCTAAAAGAAACACAATATTTATTTATCTTACAGGAACATTTTCAACTAAAATATCACTTATTTTATTATCAAGATTATCCCAATTTCTAGGATTGTAAATATGCAATACATGGATTAATTGTTCATCTGCCCTTAAATTTTTTAAATTGGATGCATTTAATACATGTTCATGCTCTCGCAATATTACTAACATCCTCAAGAATATGAATATCATCACTTAAATTTTCATTATATTGTTTAAAATTACCTTCACCTAATTCCTCTGAATTCTCATTAAAAAGCCTACCCTTTTAATAAATTTATTAGTATCTTCTTTTTTGGATTTTATTAACTATTCTACTTGTTTTAGTTTTTGCCTTTTTTCACTTCTAAATAAATGCTTTTTAGGAAATATCATATAAAGCAGTTATAACACAATTAGACTAGAAAAAAAACACCTATATGGAATTGGAAGAAGGAGACAGGTAAAATAGAACAACTATAGCTCAACCATATATCACAAAGATATATCCATGTAATTATATATCTGTGACAGAGGAAAAACACAAGGAGACAATTTTAATATCCTATCTAAAACTAAACTAACAAAGAGTAATTTACTATGATATATGCAAAATGAAACAAACACAAATTATCAAGATAAATTATAATTCAAATTATTGTATGATTTATGTTAAAAGGATACTAACAGGAATTAGTTGAAAATTTTGGAAACTTATTATAAATATATAAAAAAAATTGAAGAATAAACCATGAATATTCAAATTAGATAAAAATGGAATGGTTAACCTTGTTTAGATTGTATTGCATTAGTATAGCATGTCTTAAAACATTCATGTGATAGTTTTAATCAATATAATTATATTGTCATAATAATGATAATTTAAAATTTATGTTTAAAATGCACTTTGACTTATTTTATTGTAATATTAGGTTAAGAAGTCATATTATGCTAAATAAAATTTCACATAAGTTTGATAAGATTTAATTGAAATAAATAAAATTGTATGGGTCATTAAAGTAACTACATGTTATTCAATTAATATTCAATTCAAATTTATATACTTTATTTCTCTTTTACAAAATGTTTATTTTTTTATGGTAACAAATATTTTTCAAATTATTTTAAATTAATTTAATTAAAAATTGCATACATAATATATAAGTTATTAGTTATTACATAAATATATAACACCAAATAGAAATCTTTTAAGTGTTAAAAGAGGGTAGGTCATTATCAATGGCAGATAAAGATATGATATGCTAATGAGTGTATAATTTCTTTTAACGAAATATCAAATATTACAAAAATGTCATAATAATTATCTCTTTTTTTTTCAAAATTTTAGTATATACTTTTAGATAAATGCCCATCCATTCTAATCTAATTATTGGTGGGCCCATTACAACCTAGTTCATCAAGGACAAGATCTTATCTTACTCATTTAAAAGTTTAAAAAATTTTAAAATTCTATTCTCCAAAAATCATCAACTCGACACATCCCTCATCCCAAATCTACTTCCTCCAAATTTAACTTAGATTCTTTTTTTTATAGAGAACATTACATAATAGAATCTTTACACTAAAATATATAGGGGCCATCGAAACTTTTTATTGAAAGCTGGAGTTTAAACAAAAAAATTATATATCATTGTCAATAAAGATTAGCATATATCTTTAACAAATTGATCTCGAAATTTCCTTTTTTTCAATTTAGGGTGCACATGTTTTTATATATCATCCTACGTAAATATGCAGATCTGAAAAAACGCAAATAAAAATATAAAAGAGAAATATAAAAAAAAAATCTTTTCTTCTCCTTAAAAAGATTGAAGCATAATTGTTAGACCTCCTAATTAATGGTTAGAACTAAACTACTCTTTATCTCTATTAAGTAAGGATTTAAATTTAAAATAAGAAACCTAACTACAATTGTTTTTTAGTTTCCATAAAGTAAAGTGCCAAGAAACTTTTTAGTATATATATACATCTTGAAGCAGATTTATTGACTTTCCAATTTATGTCCCTTTTAATGAATATATTTAATAACTTTTAATTTTTTTAACTCTTTTAGTAAATAGGTAGGGAGGGCACTTGCCGAGAGCCTAGATTCATAAGGGCCCACTCACTAAAAGAATTGAAAATTAAAAATTTAACAAATCTCTTTTAATTAGTAGGCCTTTATGAATCTAAGCCCTAGGCAAGTACCCTTCCTGCCTTTGCCTAGGACTGACACTATCTATAGTAAATTATCATAAATAATTTATAAGCATGAAAGAGTATATTTTCCATAAAAATCACTAAATTAAATAATTTTTTATAATAAAAATTTATATTTAATTCTTAGCAATAAATTATATGTGAGATCCCACATCGGTTAGAGGAGGAACGAAGTATGCCTTATAAGAGTATAGATATCTCTCCCTTACAAATGCGTTTTTCATGCCTTAGTGTATCGGATCCCATCAGAATGCCGAAGTTAAATGTGTTAGGACAAGAGTAGTACCAGGATGGGTAACATCTTGGGAAGTTTTCAAAAAAACCAAAACCATGAGGGCTTGGCTGGGCTAAGCCCCAAAGCGAAAAATATCTATGAGTGGATGATTTGAGTTGTTACATTATATGTCCTCTTTCATTAGATATATTGTTTTCTAGCATAATAAAACTATTGTTTCAATATTCATATCTTAATAGTTAGTTTAATCAATAGCGTTGAACAATAGATTAGTGTTTACTCATATAATTAAATTCATGAATTTAGAAATTTTAAGATACAGAGTTCCAAACCACCATATATTATTGATGCAATCATGTACACAAAAGCTCATCTGTCATGTTAGTTTTTGAGCTATGTTACAAAACAAAGCAAGGCAGGAGACAAGTCTTATAGATTGGTAAATAAACAATGATGTATGGAGAATTTTTTGGATGTATGATGAGATGTGCAGGAGGCAACATGCACTCATAAGTGGTATGTAAGGACAAAAAGAAAGGGAGGTACGTGTCAAACGTTAACATGATAAAATGAAGTATATATTTGTGTGTGTGTGTGTAGTGATAGACCTAGGGAATATAGAATAATTATATTGTCTAAATCTCTGTCTAATAGATGTATAACTGACTATGCTTTTGCACCCATATTTGATGTATTTTACATAATATTTATACATTTGGTACTTAATTTATCTCAAGTGTGTATATAGGTGATAATTGCCTTCATGGACTTAAAAGAGAAGAATTCGGATGAAAACATGACATAAAAAAAGAACTAAAAAATCTGAAGGAATGCACAACATTATATCTAGCCATTTACTTTCCTTTGGTTGTGTACTTTTGCGATATCTGGTGAATTATGATTATACACGATATGATGTACACCTATGCATTAACCAAAACTTGAAATTCCATATAAAAGTGATGTTTCAAAGGAAAATGAAGAAAAGAAGTGGCAGGCATCATTCTGAAGGGTGTATAGGCAATTTTAGAGGTGATTTAGAGCTTGAGGAGCGAGAACACAAAGTTTTTATCGACAAATCCATTAGAATGCAAGATTGGATGCCTACATCATTAGAATACTCAGTATAGAATAATCAGGGAGATTTAGAATTATGATTCCATTGTCTCCTATTCTATTTTCACGTATCTGAATTTGTGTTCCCTAATGTATAACTAATTTTTCTATTAGTAATTGGGCTAGATGAATCCTAATTGATACCGAAAATATTTTTGATTATTTTATGAATGCAATTGCGTTGTTTGATTATTGTAATTCAATCATCTGTTTTTATTGTTGTCTATTAATGTGATTTATCAAACTTTATTCTAATTTCATAGTAGCGGTTGAGAAATCCCAGGTTTGAATAAATCTATGATAATTGGAAAGAGTTGACTGCAACTCTAGAGATAGGATGACATCAATCTTCCGAATTAGGGTCAAATATAATAAAGGGATTTATAATACGATAACGTAATCCTATAAAATTTAACATGAATAATTCGATTAAAAACCTTCGGATTGGTTGTTAGTAGACTCAAGGTCAACTACTAACATACCTTACGAGTCTCCAAGGTCCAATTAATCAACAACACAATTGTAGGGTAAAAGATCAATTAGTTAAGGGTTTAGGGGGATTCGAAGCCTAGATACTAGTTATTTGATATTGATAATAACTCAGTGATCCACCAATTCTTTGCTTGAATTATGTTGCTTGTTTATTTTAATTGCTTAACTTCAATTTCTTTAATTTAACCACAATCAATCCTTAGGTTAGATGATATAATAATAGTAACTACTAGTACTCACCATCCTCATGGGATAGACCCGCATTTACCAATACTAGTTACAATTACACCGTGCACTTGCGGTATTAAAATATTAGCTACTCAAGAAAAAGTTTGATTAAGTTTTTGGTGTCGTTACCAAGAACAATGATATTAGGAACACTTTAGTTTTATTACTCTAGTCATTACTTTTGTTTGTTTGTTTTGCTTTATTCTTATTTTAGCTTACATTATTTAATTTTCTTTTGTTAATTAGTTTATTTCTTTAGTTATAGATTTAGACTCCAGGCCAATTTATGATCCGAAAAAACATTGAGAACTTACTAGACGTGGATCTTGAGATGGAAAGAACTGTACAAAGGAATTGTCATAGAACTAACCTTAGAGAGTCTGAGTTAGATCATCGAATAGAGAACTTGGAAGGTCGCATGGACAGTGAGAAAATCATATAACATAGCGGACCAACCATGAACAATGTTTGACTATGCTAGGTTAGACTTATCTAGTGCAGAATCTAACATATTAAGGCTGACTGTGGAGGTAAACAACTTAGAGATCAAGTAAAACATCATCCATATGGTGCAACAGTTAGTCCAATTTGATGGACTTCGAGACAAGGATCCTATCGCGCACATATCTAACTTATTAAAGATCTATGATACTTATAAAATAAATGAAGAAAATGATGACGCCATCATATTGTGTCTATTTCGTTTCTCCTTGAGAGAAAAAGTTAAGCAGTGGCTAAACTCTATGCCACATTTGTCACTGACCACCTAGGATCAAGTGGCAAATTTTTTTTACTAAAGTATTTTTCTCCTATAAAGACTACGAAACTAAGGAATGACATCTCCTCGTACTCCCAAACTGAAGGTGAATCATTGTGCTACATATAAGAGAGATTTAAATAGATACTCTAACAACGCCCACATCATGGACTACGTCTATGAACGCAAATCCAAACATTTTATAATGGGATAAATCAAAATACTAGGCAATCAATTGATGCAGCAACTAGAGGAACATTAATATGTGCTTAATTGATTATACATTTAGTCCACAACACTTAATAACTAATGATACAAAAATGCTTAAGACATTCACTTGAGTTCATATTTGGCTTTAGGTAAAATTCGGAAGCAAAAGAGCTAGAATGAGTTGAAAGCACAATCTTTTAGCCGTGTTTTTGAGATTCACACTCAATTGTCTATATGGAATAAGAAAAAGAAGGATTAGAGCAAGAGGAGACAAAAAATGCATGCAAATGAAGAGTATACATTGTAGAAAATAAAATGAAGTCATGATAATGCAAGTCACGAACATGACACAAAGTTTCATGGGCGTGACTAATGATGCATGACCATGACGCAACATGTCATAGCTGTGACTATGATTTACATGTCATGGCTATAACTTTCACACATATGTTACCCAAAACCCTAGTTTTTAATATAAATAGACTTGAGATGGCACAGAGGTTTATGAAAGATTGGAGGGTTTTAGATGGGAGAAAAATAGAGAGGGAGCTTCGAGAGAGATGAGAAAAGGGGCAAACCACTAAACCGTGAGAGACACATAGAAGAGTAGCTTCCCAATGTTGATTTAATGGGGATATTGATGCCTCAACCTGGTTAAGCACTCTTTCCTTGTATTTATTATTTTTTTATCTCTTTATAAATTGATTATGTTATCCTATATGTATGGATTTGGGTATTATGAAAAGATGGTTTGAATGTGTTCATTGGATCATTTTATTACAAACCTGAATATTTAACATAATCCGTAATTATTATGTTGAATTTCATTTATAGCAACTAACAGTTCGTAACCACAAGGGATAACATAACCTAGGTTAAATAATCCAAGCTTGTGTGATTATTGCTTAGATTGGTATGTTTTTTTTCATTCGTAAGGCAACTGTCCGATTAAATCTAGAAAGCGTCTCCTAGGTTATCCAATAGTTGTGGTTAATTAACAAGCTCTTTTTAATTAACTATAACCTATGGAAAATTGAGATTAATAGAGCTTGTTGTTAATCAATGACCAATAGTTCAAATACAGATATGAAGACAACAATTCAATGAAATATGTTTAATTGGTTGCAGACTGAGATTGAACCAAAGGACCTGATCCCTAATGAATTCACCACTTTCATCATTTTTGCATGTTTTCTTTAATTTGCTTTTGTTAGTTTAGTTTCATTTTATTTTGTTATTAAATCAAAACCCCCTAAACCTATACACCAATTAATTTCTTCTCAAAAGCTAACCGAAAATTCTTTGTGGGATCGACCTATACTCACCACTGTTTTAGTAGTAGGTCTTGTTTATTTTGTGTAGTGTTACAATTCATTACCAAACATTGAATAACCAGTAGCAACCCTTAAAATTGAAAAGGCTACATGAACTCATACTCAGTCGAAGAATTGTCACATAACATAACAAATTTGTAACACAAGTACTAGTAAAGTGGAAGGGGGATCTCGTGAGGAAGCCACATGGGAGTCATTATTTGAATTGCAGAAAAGATTTATAAAAGCAAACCTTATGGATAAGGTTTTTTAAGGGGGAACTACTATTACAAAATGAAGCAAGGAAGGAGACAGGTCCTTCAAATTGACAAATAAATGATGTATATGGAAATTTTCTAAAATGTACGACGAGACATGTAGGAGGTAGCATGCACTCGTAGGTAGTATGTTATGACAAAAAGAAGGGTGGTACATGTTGAATATCAAGATGTTATAATGAAATATATATATATATAGTGCCAACCCTAGGCAAGGGTAGGAAGGGCACTTGCCCAGGGCCTAGATTCATAAGGGGCCTACTTATTAAAAGAGTTAAAAATTAAAAAGTTATTAAATTTATTTATTAAAAGAGTTAAAAATTTAGAAGTTAGTAAATCAATTCATTAAAAGGGGTAGAAACTGAAAAGTGAATAAATATGCTTCAACAAGTTTATATATACCAAAAAGTTTCTTGGCATTTTATCTTATGGAAACTGAAAAGAAAAAATTTGTAGTTAAGTTTCTTATTATGAATTTTAAGCTTTACTGAATAGAGATAAAAAGGAGTTCAATTCTAACCATCAATTGGGTGGTTTAACAATTTTGTTTTAATCTTGTTAAGGAGAAGAAAAGAACAAAATTTTTAATTTCTCTTTTATATTTTTATTTGCATTTTTTCAGATATGCACATTTAAGCAAGATACAGGATGATAAATATATACACATGCATATTAGTCCTAAAAAAATGAAATTTTGAGATCAATTTATTATAGATATATATGTTAACATCTTTATTGACAATGATATAATTTATTAATATAATAATATTTGATCCTAATATATAATATGAATTTCAATCTTTTACTTTTCGTTTAAACTCCAGCTTTAAAAAAAGAGTTTCAATGTCCCCATTATATTTTAGTGTAAAGATTCTATTATGTAATGTTCTCTATCAAAAAGGAATCTAAGTTAAATTTGAAGCACACATATTTAGGATGAGAGCCGTGAGGGATTAATGATTTCTAGAGAGAATTTTTTTAAAAAAAATTTAAACTTTTAAATGAGTAAGATAATATCTTATCTTGGATGAACTAAGTTTTAGTGGGACCTATTAATAATTAAATTAGATGGATAAGAATTTATATAAAATTATATACTAAAAAAAGATAATTTCTATGACATTTTCATAATATTTGATATTTCGTTAAAAGAAAGTATACATTCATATTTATCTACCATAGATAATGACTCAACTCTCTTTTAGCACTTAAAAGATTCACTATTTGGTATTAGATATTTATGTAATAATTAATAATTTATATATTATGTATACCTTTTTAATTAATTTAATTTAAAATAATTTGACAAATTTTTTTATAGTAAATAATAAATATTTTCTATAAGAGAAATAAAGTATATAAATTCGAATTGAATATTAATTAAATAATATGTAGTTATTTTAATGACCCATGAAATTTTATTTATTTTAATTAAATCTTATCTACCTCATGTGAAATTTTATATTAATATGACTTCTTAACCTAATATTACAACAAAATAATTCAAAAGTTCATTTCAAACATCAAATTTTAAATTATCATTATTATGAAAATTTAATTATATTGATGAAGACTATTACATAGATGTTATAGGACATGCTATACTAATGCCATCCAATCTATACAAGGTTAATCACCCATTATTATCTAATTTGAATCTTCATGTTTTATTCTTCAAATATCTTTTCTATATATTTGTAATAAGCTTCCTAATTTTAATTTTTTCAACTAATTCTTGTTAGTATCTTTTTAACATAAATCATATGATAATTTGATTTAAAATTTATCCTAATAATTTATCTTTCCTTCATTTTGCATATATCATAGTAAATTACTTTTTTAATTTTTATATAAGATATTAAAATTTTCTCCTTCTTTTTTTCCTTTGTCACAGATATATAATTACATTGATGTATCTTTGTAATATATGGTTCAACTATTGTTGTTCTTTTTTACCTGTCTCCTTTTTCCACTTTTCACATAGGTGCTTTCGTTCTTTTTCTTGCCCAATTGTGTTATAATTAGTTTGTATGATATTGCCTAAAAAGCATTTATTTAAAAATGAAAAAAGGGGGCAATAAAAGAAACAAGTAGAACAGTTAGTAGAATCCCAGAAAGGAGCTATTAATAAATTTATTAAAAGAGTAGGCTACTTTATTGATAATCATAAGGAATTAAGCAAATGTAATTTTGAACAGCATAAAGAAAATTTAGTGATGAGATTCATATTCATGAGGATGTTTGTAATTTGAGTGAGCATAGTTATGTATTAAATGCATCCAATTTATATAATTTAAGGGCAAAAGAGCAACTAATCCTCATATTGGATATTTATGATAATAGAAACTTAGGTTAATCTAGATAATGAAGTAAGTGACAATTTAGTTAAAAAAGAGCCTATAAGAGTATTAAATCTTGTGTTTTCTTTAGGCAATACCTCTTGGTATTTTCATATTCTTATTATTCTAGAAAATTGAGTATGCAGAAATTAGTGATAGAAAATGGTTGGTTCACTATAAACATATAGATGAAGTATACTATTTTGGTTGTAAGTTGTTCAAATGTAATAGCAGAAAAAGTGTGTTAGCAAATGATAGATTTAGAGATTAGAAGCATCTTAGCGAGAGACTAAAAGGAAATGAGAATAGTGTTGAGCAAATGACTAACATGAGGATTTAGAATGAATTAAAAGTAAGATTGAGCAAAAATCAAACAATTGATAAAGAATTGTAAAAAGAAATTTTAAAGAATAAATAATGTTGGAGACAGGTTTTGATAAGAATAGTTTATGTTGTCAAAAGTCTTGCTAAATTTAGTTTGGCTTTTTGAGGATCTAATGAGAAAACTTTACCAAGATAGTAATGATAACATTTTTGGGATTGATTGAGATGATTTCTAGATTTGATGTAATAATGAAAGACCATGTTAGACACATTCAAAATCATGAATTCATAATCATTATCATGGTCACAAAATTCAAAATGAGTTGATTTCTCTTTTGGCCCATAGTATTATAAGTTCTATCATAAAGAACATTAAAGAGCCAAAATACTTTTTTATTATTCTTAGTTGTACCCCATATTTGAGCCATTAAGAACAAATGAGTCTATTAGTATTGTAACACCCCACTCTCGAATGACCCGAACCCGATATCGTTGGTGATATCTGAGTCCGTGCCCCGCAAGGGTGGCGTATTACATCGGTCAATTTAAAACTCAGTATAACATTTTCTCCTCTCGTTATTTTTTTTGAACCATTCATTAACGCAGCAAAAACAGTAAGAAACCTGAGCCCATGTTCACAATTTATCATTTTCAGTTATTACAGTCATCCAATAATAATTTACAATCAGTCAATGTGTAAAACAGTACAACCACAATGGGC
>JANTPM010000007.1:7020181-7030303 GCA_025434745.1 Erythroxylum divaricatum | reverse complement strand
ATTTTACTTGTGGATAATTAGGGTGAATTTAGCAAGTTTTGTTCGGATGACAATAAATTAAGTTCAATTCGAGGTTTCCTGCGTGGTGAGGAATCCCTCCCTCGTGAGATGCGCGTCCAGATGTCACGAAGGACGTCGGGCACGCGACTCACCGGGGAGGGGTCTCAACAGCACGATCATGACTTTTTGAAAGAGACAAAAATCTCATGTTTATGCTAGAGCACAATCATGGCGTTTCTAAATTGTTGAAAACTCACGATCGTGCAGATGCACGATCTTGACTTCTATGGTTGTAGACGCAAACATCCTTTGATCTTTTAACCATATCTTCTTCTTCAGACCTCTAAATGACTTGGGACTTAAACCATGATAATCAAAACACATTGTTTTACATTTTGACCAAACATTTTAACAATCTAAAAGCATTTGGGAGAGATTGAGTGATAAAATTGGGACAGAAATTGGTTATGGAGATTGGGTGTGCACGACCATGTGTTAAGGTTGCACGGTCGTGACTTGTTTATTGGTATGCATGGGCATACATGGTGGTTGCACACCTGTGACTTGGTTATTTTGGAATGCATGGCCATTCACTGATGTTGCACGGCCGTGACTTAATTTTAGTTGGGTTAAACAACTCAAAAGTGCATGATCGTGTACCTGAGAGGTTTTTACACCCTAAACATCATTCCTTCTTTTGCCTATAATTTTTTCTATAGTTATCCAAGTAAGATGATTTTTTATTTGGAGTAAATTAGAGACATGGGGCTACAAGTTGTTTGTAAGAAATGGAATTTTAATTCAGTCTCTAAGAATTTCAATTTCTGGATGGAAGTTGAGTATTGTGTACTGTTTTAGAATAAGAACAGTCCGAAAATATTTGGAGTATAACTTTCAAAATACTAAACCAAATTGAATGATTTTAGTGTCATTAGAAACTGAAGAGGTAGGAGAACAATTTTCAAGAACAAAGTATTGTCAAATTACTTCATTTCATTTTTTTATTGATCATAAACAGTAGACCTAAAAGTATGTTTAAGGAAAAATCTGAATTTAACCAAATGAGTTAATAATAGTAATTCTAATGGTTCTATTGAGGTATGAACCATAAGTATAAATGATACTTATGTGATTTTGGATAAATGAATGTTTCCATGAAGAAAATGATATAGTGATACCTAGGATTGTCATGAAAATGCATTGTGCATATTTCGTTTACATACATATGCATTATTAAACACTTATAATGGTGCAAATTGTGATATGTGTGTATTGCTTGGTATAGAAGAGCAACTGGAATGTCAACATCCAAACATTGCTGAAACTTTTAGGTAGTAGCTTCGAGAGCGACTTGTGAGTAACTTAGATAGTTTCTCTTAATTAACTGTTTTCTTAAAAATGTGTTTTGAATGATAAGATGATGTGGTTGATTTTGTTAATGATGGACAATATAGGTTCGAGATTTGATATATTAATATGATATCAAAGTGCTACTTGTATGTGAATGTGACGGAATATATGTTACTCAATAATGATGTTGAATGTCAAACCTTGGGTCCGATGGAAATTGTGATTTGACTGTGAATGTGCAAGCATGTGACTGATTGAGCATATGATATGTGAAACATTCTGATACATAAATGCATGTAAGATAAAGGAAGTTGTGATCGAAGTTGCCAAGATAAAGAACTTAAAGCTCAGAGTGTGATTAGAGCCTCAAGCTTAAGAATGTACCCGATACCCAATAAGGGATATGAGACATAATTTGATGTAGCTTGGTATCCACTAAGGGATATAAGCTAGCAAAAAGGCACTCGGTCACAAGGACAATAATAAATGAATGTGAGTCTCACGTGTATTGCATTTATACTTGATATGTCTATTTTTACATGAACGAAATGACCATTATGATTGTTCTGAAAGTGAAAGTTGATATTTTATGAGTATGCAAATATTTGAATAATATGTTACGGTATTGTAGTGATGCATAAATTGTGTGAACTATTGATGATGGTTACTTCATTAAGTTCGCAAAACTCACCAAAATTGCAACATTGATTTTTCAAGACCAAGAGATGACATTAGCTACTGAGGGATGCTACAAACAGTGTGGACTAGTACTTTTAGGAAAAAAATAAATGGTTTAAAGGCCGATCAGCTAGGTTTTGGACAAATTAGATAGAATTTTGTGTAATTTCCTCTTTCATACAGAACATTTTGTGTTAGGCTATGATGATGTACATATATGGATGTTTGAAAGATACATTGAATAACATTCGATTTTATGAAATGAAATGGGAAATTTTGGTCTTAAAACATTGTGACTTTCTTGTAAGAGAATAACGATAGACAATGTCATGTTAAGTGAATGATGTGATTGAACGTAGCGCACCATTATCATAAGTTATGTACTGAAATGTCCTTTGGGTGTTCTAGTATGTACCCTAGGGTAACAGGGCACTATAGTAAGACTAGGAAACATTGAATGATGAACCTGTATCATACCACCATCTAACTACTGCTATATCAACATTATGAGTCGCTTCTGTTTATTGAATTGCACTACGAATTAAAGGTTGGGCTTTAGGAGTTATTTATGGTGCAAAAAAACTAGTCACCTGCCTTCTTCTTTTCCTAACATTAAGTGTAGGTGTAACATTATTTTCTTGTTGGACTTGGGATGGAACACTATCATTACCACCTTCAACATTTCCACAATTATCCCGAAAACTAACAAATGAAGTTCCACTACTAATTTCAGAATTCAACCTGTCCCTTCTATCTTTATCATGTTGATATTCTTCAAGCAAAGTTTTCATCTGTCACTTCACATCATGGCTTACTTTTTACATGGTTCCACATTTCTTTAACTCTAGCTAAATGTTTCTTTAATCAGGTTATTCCTCCACCTTTCAAATGCTTGTAACAAAATAAGCGAATAGTATGATTCGTCATATCGAGAACTAATGCAATATGAGCCTAAATTAAATCATTATATCTTCCTGGAGTAGTTTGACCAAGAGTACTTGAACTTCCTTTCATTTATCTGTAAAAATAAATGAATGCATATATCAAAATAGAGAACACATAATTTCATTACACAAATATGCATATCCATTTTATATAATATAACTTATACATCATACACAATTCAATTTCATCGAACACAATTCACCATAAGTTAAAAACTAAGAATTCGATTATTCAAAAAACATAATTACAACATATATAAACAATTTCCATTTACAACAATCACAAAACATATATAAACAATTTCTATTCCCAATAATCACAAAACATATATAAACAATTTCTATTCCTAACAATTCCATTTTCAACAATTTCGAACAATTTCAATTCAAAGTTTCAAAGATGAAGATCAAGTTTAAGGGTATGATTTATATAATCACAAAACATACACAAACAATTTCATTTCCATTGACCAACAATTTCAGCCATCACAAATTCAAAATTCACAAATATAATGAAATATACATAAACAAATTTCATTTTCAACAATTCCTAACAATTTTCATTTCTTAATTTCAATAGTTTCCAACAATTTCATTTCTAACATTTTCCAACAATTTCAATTCAACCATTACAAAACATACATAAAAAAAATTCTATTTCCAACAATTTCCATTCCTTATAATTTTCAACAATTCCATTTCCAACAATTTTGAACAATTTGAATTCTAAGTTTCAAACATCACAAAACATATATAAACAATTTCTGTTTCCAAATTTCCAACAATTTCATTTCTAACAACCAATAATTTCAACCATCACAAATTCACAATTCACAAAATAATGAAATATTCATAAATAATTTCTATTTCCAACAATTCCTAATAATTTTCATTTCTTAATTTCAACAATTTCCAAAAATTTCTTTTCTAACTTTTTTCCAATAATTTCAATTCAACCATTACAAAACATACAACAATTTTCATTCCCAATAATTTTCAACAACTCCATTTCTAACAATTTTGAACAATTTCAATTCAAAGTTTCAAACATCACAAAACATACATAAACAATTTCATTTCTAACAACCGATAATTTTATTTCCAGCAAACAACAATTTCAACGATCAAAAATTCACAATTCACAAAATAATGAAATATACATAAACAATTTCAATTTTCAACAAATTCTAACAAATTTCATTTCTTAATTTCAACAATTTTCAACAATTTTATTTCTAACATTTTCCAATAATTTCAATTCAACCATTACAAAGCATACATAAACAATTTTCATTTCCAACGTTTTCCATTCCCAATAATCTTCAACAATTCCATTTCCAACAATTTTGAACAATTTGCAAACATAACAAAACATGTATAAACAATTTATATTTCCAAATTTCCAACAATTTTCTTTCCAACAACTAACAATTCCATTCCAACAACCAACTATTTCAACCATCAAAAATTCATTTCCAACAATTTCAATTCAACAATTACAAAAACATACATAAACCATTTTCATTTCCAATAATTTTTATTCCAATAATTTCCAACAATTTTCATTACAAAACATACAATAATTTACGTCATAAAACATACACAAATAACTAAATATAATGAATTTGTTTTTCAAATTTAAGAGAGCAAAAACACACCCAAAAAATAAAAATCAATTCAATGTCGAGTCAAGTCGGGTTGAATTTTTGGGTCTACTTCAGATTTTAGATCTGGCATCATGAGGTCAGTGGTGGGTTGGTGGGTGGCATCGAGTGGTTGCTGAGGGTGCAGTGGCATTTGCTGGACAGCTGGAGAGAGAGTGGTGGCAACTAACGACGGTGAAGAAGAGAGAGAGTGAGAGTGTGAAGGAGAAAATAATGAGAGGAAGAAGAAGGAGAGCAACGCCTGGTGTGGTGTGGGAGGGAGGGGTGAATGAGAGATTGTGATTGTTTGTATAAAAGAAGAGTGAGACTATGAGTTTGTGAGAGTGAAAATGAATAGAGAAAACGAAAATGAAGAAGATGTAGCAGTGGTAATGTCGAGGGGGAGGAAGGGGGTTCTTAAGAAATTTTTTACAAAAATACCTTTGAAGTTTTAAAATTTATGATACTGGCCAGTATATGACTGGTAGACTAACGCACTCCCACATAATGGTTTTATGTAGCCGTGAATTTATGGGAGTCCATAAAGGAGCTCCATGCCACTAGCGGGTAAGTAGGAGAAGCCTTTAACTTGATCAATATGCACGTGACTTAACTTAGGGGACCACCACAAACCCACATAATCATGTATTTCACATCTTGTAAACATGTTGTCCAAAATGGCACTTTTCTAAATCTTGACTTTTCATAGACATGAGATATTTTGAAAATCATTTTCGAAAACCTGATTTCATAAACATATATCTTTTCATAAAAATTCATTTTCAAATTCTTTTCACATATCAACACAATTCATATATTAAACATATAGAAGATTTTCAATTCATTCAAGAAGTGATAGATGGAACACTTATGATGCTATTGAAATCAATAAACTTTCTTGATTTAAAGAAAACATATAGTAGCTTATTTACTCTATTATAAACATGTTCCACCTTGATTTCCTTGCTTATAGGCTTATGTAAAATGTTTATACTCTCACTTCTCTTGACTTTCTTGATTTCCTTGATTCTTTACCAAATGAAGAGATTTTTGGCTTAAATGGAAGCTCTTCCCTTTCTCTACCTTTTTCCCTCTTTGAACAATCTCAAAATCTCTCTTGAAGGCCAAGAAAATTGAAACCCTAGCTTGTTTTCTCTTCTTTTCTCTCAACCACCGAAATCTCTCTCTTCTTTCTCTTTCTTATTTCTCTTCTTCTGTCCCAATTCACATTCTCTCCTTCTCTTAAATGTAAGGCCACATTTTTCTCTTCCAAACCTACCCTTAATGAGTGTGCAATGTCCATTTTACCCTTCCTTGTAAGCTTAGATTCCTTTAACCTTTAGTGCCTTGCCAAAATTACCCTTAAAAATTCTTATAATCTTAACACTTTAATTCAATCAACATATATCACAAAATCTTTCTAACATCAACATAATAATTAACTCCACAAACTTTCATAAAGGCCTTATAATTAATGTAAATCATACTTATTTATCAAGAAAAAATTTGGGGGCCAACATTCATAAACCATGAATAAGTGGTTTATTGGTCTGAAATGCCTTAAAAACAATCTTTAAATCCCAAAGCAAACAATCTTTAAATCCCAAAGCTATGGTTTGAGGTTTATGACCTTATAGATATCCTTTGTAAGCAAGTCAATGAAAGTAGGAATCATCTTTACTTTGAATGTAGCTATACCAAAGAATTTGGAGCATCATTGTGTTTATACTACACCTATCTAGCTATACATTTGAATGGAAGGAGACATTAGATCTGATCATAAGGTGGACTAAGCAAGATCAAGTGGATAGTTTGCTCATAAAAATAGCCTTTACCACTTTCATCTATCCCATATAAAGGGAAAGGAACAGAAGAATACATAAAGTTGTTGAAGAAAGAAAACATTAGCTAGCAGACCAGATTATGAATTAGATTCAAGTAACCTTCATTACAAATTACAAACAAATCTCAATTTGTTAAGTAGTGAGAAGGAACTAGATGTTATAATGCTATCTGTTGTATTTACTTATTTGTTAATGTAAATTAGGCAGTTTTATAGATGGATAATATGACTCATTGTAATGTTGTGAAGTAGCTTTTTCTAGTTTAATATTATTTTTCTTTCATTTAAAAAAACAAAAATTTTAAAACTATAGGACTAAAATGTAAAATTGAAAAAAAATTAACCCTATTTGTCGGAGCCTCCTTCCTCCCTTTACCCTCCACCATTTTGGCCACCTCTCTCTTAAATTACAACTCTTACTATCTCACACAGTCCATTCATTGGTGTCTTCCTCGTTGCTATCCATCTTTGTTTCTTCTCCATTGTTGTTGTTTCTCTACCTTCATACCGCTATTGTTACTTGTCATAAGTGGAGCAAACAAGGTTGAGCATTGAGCACAGCCTCAATTGTTAAAGTAGTTGGTAAGCATTGTATGTTATTATAGTTGGAGCAAAATCTTGGTAGATTAAGAGAAATTGGAGTATTCATAACATGCAAAAGATAAAGAAGAGCATTTAAGTCGCAGACTACAGAGGCATAAAAGAGAAGTAATTTTGGATTTTTAAGTGTTTAATATGTGGAAAGGTAAGCAATGCGTTATTTTCATATCCTATAAGTCTTTTAAGGTTTTATTGCTTTAAATGTGGTATATGACATTATAGAGTATAGCCTGAAGCTTTAGTTTTATAGCCTTATAGACATGCTTTATGCCTATGGATTTCTTTTTATTATTAATTTTATATATTTTAATTAAAATTGTAAATTTGAAAATATATTGTATATTGGAAATTTTAAATTATTGAATAAAACTTAATTTAAATTAAGATTTTTATTGTTAATTAATTTGTATAAAATATAATTAATACAAATTCATTTATTTTTTGTAAATTTGTAATTATAATTATGATAATATTATTTTTTATTGTCAAAATTGAGAATTATTATAACAAAAATTAAATATAAAATTGGGTTTTCTTTAATGATGTCTATATTGCTTTTAATTCAATTGCAGTTATTACTTTTTATTTATATGATTTAGATCCTTATACTTGGTATCCATTTGATTATATTAATAATATAATTTTAAGTTAAAATTGTATTTAAGTAATGATTATAATATTTTATCATTAGCATTATTATTTATTTTATACCTATACAGAGGAAAATTGAGTGAAAATTAAGTTTTCATAATTAGTCATTTTTCATAAATTACAATTTAAATTATCCAAAATTTACTAAAATTTTGTACTTTTAATTATATACATGTTTTTAAGATAAAAATGTTAATAAAGCAGTTTTACTTCTACAACTTTTAATAAGGTAACATGGAATTACGTGATGATTAAATTATATGACATGCTATATTAAGAAACTATTTTGTAATTTTAAAAAATTCAAAGACTACTTTATAATTTTAAAAAATAACCCAAAATGGAATCTAAAATTAATTGGTACTAATACCGTACTATATCATAATCAAATCAAATATTGGTACTAATACGATATTCATAACATTACTCTTATGCCATCAATAACAAGTTTCCTCCTTCTTGTTAACATAGTGCATCATAACAATACATAAAATAACTAGATAAAAACTATAGCTACTGATGAGTATAGGTTTATCCCACAGAGAGTGTATGTAAAGCTTTTGAAATGAAATCAGTCGATGTTTAGGTATTGGGGGGAGGGGGGTTTATTGGTTTTCAAATAAGAAAATAAAATTAAACTAAACTAACGAAAAAAATTAAAGAAAATATTCAAAAATCATGAAAAGTGATGAATGTTTTAGGGACCCGGTCATCGATTCAATCTTGGCTTGCTCATAATTAAACATACTTCACCGAGTTATTATTCTCATACCTCTCCTAGCAATTATTAATTGTAGGTTAATAATAAGCTCTGTTAACCTTAGTTTTTCCTTAGGTCGTGTTCAATTAAGAAGACAATTAAACCTAGTTATCAAACAACCTAGAACAAGCTCTCTATATTTAATTGGATAGTTGCATTATGAGCTAGAAAAATAGATTAATAAAGGTAAAAACTACACAAGCTCGAGTCATTTAACTTAGGCTATGTTATCCCTAATGATTAAAAACCATTAGTTGCCACAAATGAATCAAAAATACAATGATTACGTATTGTATTCAATTCTAGCAATAGGTTTGATCCGGACCTTAGTTCATACCCTTGGAGGTCAAATCAAAAATATAACCAAGGATTGCAATATAGGATGTAACCTCGGGTCGTCTCACTTAATCAGAACCTAAACGAATAGTCCTGATCTAACCTATATGTTAAGAAATGCAAACTAATTTGGTAAAGAGGGGGATCTTTTGAAACTTTAACTGTATTAAATGGAATTGTAAGAAAAATGTGTGAAATGTATTTTTTATTTTTGGGAATAGAAAACAGAAAGATTAAGACAAATGATCAAATGGTGATAGTATCCTCTTGAAAATGAGCTTTGGCTATCATAGTAAATCATTTTTATAATGGGAGTAGAAATCACTAAGTTTCAAATGGGTAAACCTTAAAGAACTCTTTAAGTCCAAGATCTTAATCAATGAACTCCATTTCTTAAGATCTTGTTAAAGGCTCTTAGTGTGTGTAGTGGGTAAGTCAATGCAACAAGTCATTTGGGATCTCAAATCAACTTAATATCAAAAATAACTATGCAAGAGAAAAGAGATTTAGCAAGATCACAAATGGACATATATGAGACTTCATATATTTAAGCTCAAAGTTCTACATCAATAAATCCAAACCACACATTGAATATCCAACACTTGATTAAACTCTAATCAAGAATATTCAACTACAAATTACAAATCCTAAACCTAGGAGTTCATAAATCATAGCTAAACATGGATTAAGCTACTCCCCTTTTAAGCCTATTGAACTTAAGCCATTGCTACATCTTTAAAAGGAGAGAGGTGTCTAGCCACACATAGCTCCAAGAGACTTCACAACCAAGAACCCACTGGAGTAACCTATGATAGCTACCGACGGTGGAAAAATGGTATGGAAGAGAGAACGATGGTGTGCGTAGATGGAGATGAACGAGATGATGGTGTGTGTCTCGAGTGTCTGCTCTTCCTCCCTTTGTAACTTAGCCTAAAATAGATCTTTTTCATAAAAATGGGTTAATGGATTGGGTTGCACAGTTGGTTAGTTTGTTGAAAATGGTCCGGGTCTGTGTCAACTCAAAGTTTTCGCCACAGTGAGAGGATGTGTTCACTGAGGTAAACTTTTCTCGAAATATTTATTAAGTCAACTGTAGCTTTCGCCGCGGCGCAATCATTATCTTCACCACGTAAAATTTTTCCTGAAAGGTCTCTTTATTAAATCTTCAGACTTTGCCGTTATTGGATCGCGTACGGTTCAAGTATTCACAATACACTACAGAAAAAGACCATACAACAATATGATGTATAATCGAAAATACCAAAGATGTACGAAAATACCTTATTTTCGTGGATAGGTTGCTTCTTTTCGGATTCC
>JANTPM010000007.1:6959465-6986948 GCA_025434745.1 Erythroxylum divaricatum | reverse complement strand
ACCTTAATGGATCAAAGAAAAAGAGGACTATATAACTATATAAGCATGCAAACAAAGAAACTGAAAATTAAATGCATCAAAACAGTTACGGTGAGTGACCACGGACGGAGGAGCAGGGAGCAGGGACGCACCACGGACGGAGGAGCAGGGAGCCAGGGACGCACGTGGAAGCACGCACCAGGACTGAGGAGGAGGCTGACCCACTGGAGACGAGACGCACCACGGACGGAGGAGAAGAAGGCAGAAGACGAACCGAAAAGAAGAACCGAGAAGACGAACGACAACCGAGACGGCGAGAAGACCAACGCAGAAGGCAGAGGCGACAGGCGAGAAGAGAAGGTAGAAGGCGGTTCCGGTCCGGAGAGAAGAGAAGGCGCTGAGATTCAAGAAGAAGAATCGGGATTCAAGCCCTAATTTTAATCCTATTTCAAACTAATTCGGGTAATTCGGGTAACCCGAATTTTTTCTGGGTTACCCGTACCTTACCCGAAATATTTCGGGTAATTTTTGGTCCAGCCCGATTTACCGAATATTTTCCATTTTCCTACCCGAATTACCCGATCCGGTCCGACCCGAATTATGCTCACCCCTGCTCTCCTTTAGATATTCTCCTTCTTTATTACAATATTCCGTCTAAACTCTAAATTTCCAAATGTACCATATCATGGGGTTTAATTACAAAGTAAATTTTCAGAAAAAGAAAAACATTAATTACAAAGTAAACCGGACGCTGGCATATGCCATTCAATTTGAAAGCGTTATACGTACTTACTAGAGTGGAGGAAACAGTGTGAGAGATGAACAAAGGAGGGGCAACCTATGTTAGCAACAGTAACGCTTTGGGTCATCGTGGCCTCAAGCCTCTCTTTCCTACTACTACTATTTGTCTACCACACCGAACCAAAGCGGAACTGGAGGAAATCAGAGTGTGCACCAACCGCACTTGTCGGCGACAGGGAGCTTTCCAGACACTGGAAGTCCTAAGGGCACTTGCTCCTCCCTCCGTCTCCGTCAACTCCTGCGGTTGCTTAGGCATCTGTGGTTCCGGTCCCAACATTGCTCTGCTTCCCGATGCCGTCCTTGTCAGCCATTGCGGCACTGCTGCTCGAGCTGCGCAGATTTTCAGCTCAACCGACGAAGGAGATGCCGTTCGCCGGACGTTGGATGCACTTTATCTCAGACAGAGAGCGCAGTCAGAAATTGAACAGGCCAATTTCTCCCTCGCTAACGATTTACTCTCTCAGGTATATTTCATTTTAAAGTTTTGTAATTGGTATTGCATTCTCTTATCTTTTTAGCAAAAATATGATCTTTGTGTAGTTTCAATCGTTATCCTAAATTTAACTTTCTTCACTTTTTTTTTTAATGTTCCGGTAAATATGGAAGCAACTAAGTTTGGGATGAAAACTATAATTGAAAGTTGAAACCTCAGTATCACTGTTTTGTTTGTTAATTATGCAGGCCATAGATCTTAAACCATTTGGTGGTCTCCATATCATATACAGATACAGGTATGTTAAACCTGTGATCGTATCTCAAGAAATTATGTACTTTCTACATTGATGTTTACAAAATATGGTGAGATCCATGGGAGAAAATTTATTAACAGGAGTGGAGTGTAAATCAACTTTTTTTTTTAAAATTTCTATTCTCCAATCCAGCCACAAAACTTTTGTAGTAATATCAAATTTTCATTTAAGTACTCAATTTGAGAAATTGAAGGACCATTAGAAGTGGCACTTCCAAAATCTTAAAAAAATTTGAAACTAGAAACCTGATACTTTAAGGAAAAATGTTCTCTTTTTGGTGTTAGCAAACTACTTTTCTAATTATTCCCATTTTTTCCTGGTAATTATTTACATATGGGTGTCCTCTTATATTATAGCACTCAATTTAATGAATTGTAAAGTGGACTCTAGATTCATCATAATAATATCTTAAATACAAAATGTATTTTCTGCTGAATATTTCAACACCTTAAGACACTATTTTGCATAAGATAGATTGCATCATATCTTCATTACATCCTCGCAGGTTTATGGCCTTGCATGGATGCTTACATTGTGCTTTCCATTCTATATATTTTTTTAAGCCTCCATTCTATACTAGATTTTTAGTCTGATGTGTTACTTTAGATGATACTTGAAAATCAAGATAATTCTTTAGGTCAATTTAGATGTGCATTTGTTTAGAAGTTTCTTTTTCAATGCAATATAAAATATCTCTAATTTATTTTTGAATTGAGTAGAATTTGAAATTCAAATAATTAGGTCCCTTGTAAGATTGACCGTAGGAAACTATTTGGGGGCTCTCGAAGATGCCAAAGAGGCTTTGACACAAGCTCCAAAATATCTTGAGGTGAGCTTAATTTTGTCATTTAATTTGTAATGTATCTCCAATACAAAATCCAACCTATTTTACCATCCAAATGTTTAAATCTTTAGTTACATTCCTAAAACTTTATTTCCAATAAAGTAAATGTAGGCATGTCCCGTTAAGTAAATGGTTCCAATCTTCAGTTACACACCAAAACTTTATCCTCCAGCACTAGAAATAGGAATATTGTTTTACACATTGATTGCTTTATGATTGCTCCTTGTGGTCTATATCTAAAGAAATAACTCTAAAGCCATGTCTTATCAATTGTAATTTTGTTATTTCTCTGGATTCCTATTTGTTAGGGATATATGTGTGAAGGTGATGTTTTCATGGAAATGGAAGAGTATGATGCAGCTAAGAAGTCGTATTCAATGTGTGTAGAGATAGATCCTTCCATTTGTCGTTCCAAAACATTCAAGGTATTTGTTAACGTCTGACGTTCTCTGATGCTTAAGAATTGATTATGTGTTTTTTTGAAGCTTCCATGGTTGCATGTTTTTACAAGTTATATGTGTTGGTCGTTTTCTCAAATCAAATTCCTAGCTTTCTCCAAAAATAATTATTTTACATTCTTACTCTTGAGAAATTAAGGGTAAAAGACATGAAGCTTTCTTACAGTATAATTAATTAAAGAACCCTAATTTTTATAATTATTGAAAAGACTCCTTATGGTCCTTACTTTTTCAAAAAACCCCTCCTCTCGAATAAAATGCACATGACTTGAATAAAATAGACCTATCAATCAAATGTTGATGACATGATGACCCAATTGAATTCTTAAATGTGATATGAACTAATTAACCTGATCTAGACCAATAATTTAAGATAAATATAATAAATATTGATTTGGTTCGGGTTAGGTTTAATAGTTGTGTTGGGTCATTATGTCAGCATCATTTAGTTGGTCCATGTCTGTTGTTTATGTCATGTGTATGAAATTTAAGAGGAGTTTTTATTAAAAAATTAAAAACGATAAAGAATTCTTTCAATAATTTAAATATTATGCATTTTTTCAAATTAGTTAAGCCACAAGGAGGCCCGTATCTTTTATCCAAGAATTTAATAAATTTATAGGAGCAACAACTTGGAATTTGTTAATAAAAGATTGAACGCATAAGGATTTGTTTTTGTTGTTCTCGACCTATTAGGATTTGGTTATGTTGTCATATACCCGTTAGGATTTGTTTCTGTTTTATTTTATTTTAATTTTCCTTGTTAGGCAGGTTTTCTTGTGTAGCAAGAAAAGGAAATAAGTTTGATTTAGAAAAGGATTTCAATCAATCCTTTTCACACTAGAATTAGGACTCTCATGTGCCACTTTAGGGGTATAAAAGGGATGGTTAACAGATGCTTTAGGGAACTAAAAAAATTACCTTTAATAAAAGCTTCTACAGGAAATTTTCCTTAGAGAAACTGTCTTTCTCTTGTTGATTAAATCCTAAGTTTTGTGCTTGGATTTGGTTCAAACATTAATCTAAAATCTCTACTTAAATGCTTCCGCTGTGTCAGTTGGTATCGGAGCTTTAAATCCAATTTTTCCTGGTGCCTTGCCTCAGTTTTGTTTCTGTCCCACACCTTCCAACCCATCTTCCAACCCTACAAAAACCCATAAAATTCACCCAAAACCCAGAAAAGTCAAAACAAGCGTTTTCAATTTTGACCAACCAGTATAAATGGTTGATCAAGGAGATAACCAGAGATTTGACGAAGTTTTGGAAGCTATTAAGGGATTAGCGACTTCTAATCATTAGGGCCTTTAATCAAGCCAATAATGGAGGAATACCAATTAATGGAGCTCAAGGCAGTGGTTTATCTCAACCCCAACCTATTCGCAGGCCTGATCTTCCAAAGAATGCAGAAAATAGGAGAGCTCAAGGTGATCTTCCAAAGAATGCAAAAAATAGGAGAGCTCAAGGTTAGAATCAGATGCCTCTTATGGAAGATAGTTCGGATGAAGAAATTCTAGACCAAGACCAACCAAGAAGAGGCCAAAGGGATAAAGATGATTACAAGATTAAAGTTGAAGTCCCTTACTTTATTGGAAATCTAAGCATTGAATGCTTTCTTGATTGGATTGATGAGGTGGAAAGTTTTCAAGAGATGATGAGTGAGAATTGTGGGCTATAAATTAAAAAGTGGTGCGAAAGTTTGGTGGAGTAATGTTCAAAAGAATCAGGAGAGGAATGGAAAACCACCCATCAGATCTTGGAGGAAATTGAAACAAGCCCTTTTCCTTAGATTTTTACCCCCTGATTATAAGCTGCACTTATTTGATCTTTATCAAAGTTGTGCCTAAGGTTCTAGGAGTGTGGAGGAGTATCATTTTGAGTTTTTGAGGCTGGCAGCACACAATAATCTTGAAGAATCCGACATGTAGCAAGTTTCAATGTATCTTAGAGGATTAAGATCACCCATAAGTGAAAGGCTTAGAATGCACCATATTTGGAACATAGAGGAGGCCTCCAATTGGCCTTGAAAGCTGAAAAGATGGAAAAGGCACCTAAGAGGTTTGAATACCTTAGGAGAATGTTGAAGACTAGGTTCTAATAGGTTCCAGAAGAAATTTAGCATGTGAGGGTTTAGGGGGGAATCTTGTGAGAGTTAGTTACATGACAAGAATAAAAGGATGTAGAGGGGGAATGCATATTCATTCGGTTATGATATAGGAATTGGTTATTGTAGGGAGGTTGCTAGCCCTCGAAGCTAGCTATTGTGGAGGTTGGCTAACCTTCGAAGTTTAGCCGGTTGATATATCGAATACACTGAGTTTCTCTTATTACTCTATTCTTCTCTGTTTTTCCTATTGTTTTCTTGCTTGAGTTTCTGGTGTTGAGGTTGATTGCCGGTATAGTGACTGTTAGGATTTAGGTCTCTAACAGAGAACAACTCAACAAATTCCAAACAAAGTGGTAGGAAAGGGGAAAGCATTAGCTGAAACAATACTCAACAAATTCCAAACAAAGTGGTAGAAAAGGGGAAAGCATTAGCTGAAACAGTGAAAATCGATAATGCCCCGAAAGATCTAAGAGTGGACAAAAGGAAGCCTTTTGAAGGCTGCGGCAGTAGCAGCAATAGCAGTAGCAGTAGCAGTACCAATAGAGGAGTTCCTATGGAACCCTCATGCACCACCAAAAATAGACTTGTTATAAATGCCAGAAGCCTGGACATATCTCTACTAATTGTCCTAAGAGAAAGATGGTCAATGTTGCTGAAAGAGGAGACTACCTTAATGAAGGTGAAGAAGATTTGGAAGAGCTTCAAGAAGAGGAAGAAGAAGAATAAGAAGAGAAGTTTGCTAAAGAAGTTGCCGAGGACAGAGTTAGTCTAATGTAAGGAAGATACTTTGTTCATCTAAAACCGAGGAGCCATATCAAAAGAGAAGCATTTTTAGATCCTTCTACACTGTTAATGGTAAGGTGTGCAACTTGATTGTAGACAATTTATTTAATTGCAATGATGAGAGTTTAGTGGCAAGAAAGTTAGTGGATCACATGAAGCTTCCTACTGAAAAACATCTTCATCCCTACAATATTGGTTGGCTTATTGAGGGGCTAGCCTTGACAGTAACTAAAGTGTGACAAGTTCCTATTTCAATAGGAAAATCTTACAAGGCTACTGTTTATTGTGATGTGGTTGACATGATTGCAAGTCATATACTCCTAGGAAGGCCATGGCAATTTGATGTGGATATTACTTATATAGGAAGAGATAACAGAGTTTCATTCCAATGGAAAGGCAAGAAAGTGACCATGCTGCCCACAAATGCACCCTTTGATATGCCGAAGATTTTTAGAGTGGAGGGAAAGACGTTGTTGACCTTTAGTGGGCAAGATTTTGAGAGGGAAGTTAAGGAGACTCGAGAGGTTCATGTCTTAGTAGTAAAGAACCAATTATTGGAGGAGAAAGAGGAGGAGAATGGAGCTAATTCAGACTTGATCCAGCTGCCTTTGGAGGAGTTTTCAGATCTGGTCCAGTCCAAATTACCTAATGAATTGCCTCCTATGAGAGATATTCAACATCACATTGATCTAGTACTAGGAGCTAAGCTTCCTAATCTGCCCCATTATAGAATGAACCCTAAAGATGTCGATATTCTAAGCGAACAAGTGGAAGAATTGATGAAAAAGGGCTTGATCTGAGAAAGCATGAATCCTTGTGCTGTTCCTGTACTTTTGACACCCAAGAAGGATGGACCGTGGAGAATATGTATTAATAGTATAGCCATTAACAAAATTACCACGAGATATCGATTTCCTATTCCTAGATTGAATGATATGCTTGATCCACTTTGTGGTTCTCAGGTGTTCTCTAAACTTGACTTGAAAAGGGTTATCACCAAATACGGATTAAACCTGGGGATGAGTGGAAGACCGCATTTAAAACAAAAGAGGGGTTATATGAGTGGCTAGTCACGCCCTTTGGGTTGTCCAATGGCCCTAGCACTTTTATGAGACTCAGGAACCAAGTGCTTGGACCTTTTAATGGAAAGTTGGTGGTTGTTTTTTTTGATGATATCCTTGTCTATAGCAGAACAGTTGAAGAGCATCGAGAACAATTGAGGATAGTCTTGTCTATTTTACAACATAATAAGCTTTACCTGAACTTGAAGAAATGCAGTTTCTTGACTATCAAGTTTCTGTTCTTGGGGTATGTGCTTAGTTCTGAAGGAATTCATGTGGATGAAGAAAAGGTTAAGGCAATTCGTCAATGGCTTGCCCCTAAGAATGCTAGTGAGGTTTGATCTTTTCATGCGCTAGCTACTTTCTACAGGAGGTTCATTAGAAACTTCAGTTCAATTATGGCACCTATTTCAAAATGCATGAAGGGAAAGTTTGGTTGGAATGATGAAGTTGAGAAAAGTTTTGCTTTGATTAAGGAAAAACCTATCCTAGCCTTATCGGTTGTTCATCTAATAACTTAGAACATTCAGTAATAAATTCTTGTACATCCTGCTGATTATATGGTATATTATTTTTAATAGTTATTTCTTTTAAAGGGTCTTTTAATTTGATTTCAATTAATTGATTATTAGTATTTTTCAAAGGATGAAGTGGATTTTCGCTACATACTTTATTAATTAATGTAATTTCATTTTGTAGGGTAAGGTTATTTTGAAGAAAAAACTATAATTGATCAAGTTTTTTCAGTTATAGTTTTTGAGTTTGATAATAACGTGTATGGTAAATGGGAATTTTTAGAATAATAGAATTTTAATTTAATGAATTAATTATCAGGGTTTTTAATGTTATATAATGTAAATATTGACAGAAGGGATTATATAATTTCAAAAAGTTGTTTCCTAAGATTAAGGGTAAACCTGATTCTTGTTGATATATGGATGGTACTGTAAACGCATAATTTTCTATAATAATATTATTATAGTAACTTACATACCAAATATATTTTACACTGCCATCGGCTATTCTAATTTGTAATGGTTTGTTTAACTTTTTCCAATTTGTTAATGATGTTTCAGTAGCTATGCAAATAGTAGCTCTTGTATCGATATATACATTAACTTTTTAATTCTGAATAATCACTTAATAAAGGTTGTGTTCGGATTCGTTTATTGATTCTAAATTTTGAAGTTCATATTGATAGAATGAAGAAATTGTTGAATCTGTTTTGTAATCTGATTCTATAGGTTCTAGTTTATATTGTAATGCTGAATTTAAAATATTGATTTTTTCTTTGAATTTATTTTGGTTTCTTTTAGGGCAATTATTTACATAATGACCTTCTTCTTTACGTAATGACCTTCTTCTTCTCTCTCCTTAAGGATATTAAGCCTCTTTGTATTTTTTTACCTTGTCTATGTTAATAGGCTTTAAAATTATCTTCTTTCTATGAAATATAAACTGATAGGTGTTAGCTTTTCCATGCTGCACATCTCAATCATAGGGCCATGGTTGCCTAAGTAAAATATGAGATACTTTCATAGGAATGACATCACACCAAACAGGGTCCTCATGTATTCCTAATTTGAAAGACAACAAGCACCTTCGAGCAATTGGTATAGTACTATCATCTACCCAAACAACTTTGTAGGGATTTGGATGTCTTTCTGTGAGTAAATTCAATCACTTAACCATGTTCTCAAATACTACATTCATCCTATTTCCTTCGTCAATGATAAGCTTGCATATTTTATATCCACATCTAATTTGAGTAAAGAAAATAGCAGTACGAAACCATTTTTCTTGTTCTTCCACTTTAGGGGTGGTAAGTATGCATCTCACTATATTAAGATTTTTAGAACTAGCTAGTTCATTATTAGAGTCTCCTTCTAACTCCTCTCCTGCTTCATGCTCAGACATATGCTCATGAAATTCTTCCTCTTCTCCCATCATAAGCAGACTTTTATTAGGACATTCATTAGCAAAGTGGCTCCTTCCATTGCATTAGAAGCACTTCTTGTCATTGCTGCCTCCTTTCGTCTCAGTCTCAACTATGACTTTACTTTTTAAGTTAAGCTCCTTGAGAAGTTTTGTTGTTTTGTGGTGCAAATTTTGATGCATTGGGTGCTGGTCTGAAGTTTTGCACTATCGCTATTCTTTTATGCCAAACTCCCTGGCTTGACTTCGAAACTGTTTAGTTACTTCTTAAGTATTGTTCCGTTCTTAAAGCCAAGTGACATGCATCTTCAAGGCTATAAATCTTTTGGATTATCAACTCCTTGTGAATATTTTCCATTAAGCCATTTTTGTAGTGAGATATAAGTTGTTCTAACTCTATCCCTTCGTATCAAATTTAGAAAGTTCATCAAATATTTTCGTATACTCAGTTACGAACATAATCCCTTGTCTAAGGGTTGTGAGTTGATCGTCGAGATCTTCCTGATAGGGAAATGGTAAGTATTATCTGATAACTTTAGCTTCATCTCTTTGTTGGTTGGCCTGTTTTTCAAAGTCTACCCACTATCGATCTCCACCAGATTTTAGCGTGTCCAACTAGCTTCATCTTTGCTAGTTGAACTTTCCAATCTTTTGACATGTGTTATCTGTCAAAGAAATCTTTCATTGATGTTGTCCAGTGTAATAAGGCTTCAACACAAAACTTTCTTAGTAATGTCATTAAGTTGGTTGTGTTTTTTAACCTATCGTGGCATTTAAAGGTTTGTGTGCACTATCCACGTGTTACTGGTTGGTTTCTTTATCTTTGATATCTTAATATTTTTTTGATTTTCTAACCCTATTTGCTGTTGATTAGTGTCAAATTCTTTGTTTGGGATTCCACTTTCTCCACCTTCACCATCAAGCGTAGTTTTGTTGTCTGATATTGTTTTCTGGACTAGTTCTTGAAGCACCTTGTGGTCGAGGGTCATATCCAATTTTTCTATAACTCTTAGAATTATTTTATCTCGCTACTAGTTACTGAATATTCCTCTCTATGTCATTCGGCTACATGTCGCCATTGTGAACCAATGCTCTAATACTAAATTGATGTAGGACAAACAGAAAAATTATTAACTAATAGCTAAAACTCACAAAATTAGAAATATGACTAATATAAGGTTAGTATTTTAGGGTTTAATATGCTGGAAGATAGGGTTTTGATTGCTAAAATCTTATGGTGAACACAAAGAATAGAAGGTAAGAAACTAGGAATTATTCTTAGGATCTAAGAGTCGCTCTTAGAAGGAAGAATCACACTGTTTGGTTAAAAACTCAGTTTGTAGAAAAATTTCAGATTGCTTATTCTTGAGGAAGAGTTGAATACATACATATATATAGTTCTTAGAACCCTTGTTCTAGCAAGAAAGGGTTCGTAATTTAAATCCTATTATAATAGAAATTCTGTAAATCCTATACAACTATGATAACACGTTTAAAATAGAATAATATACGCTACTACTTCTTATTTAATAAGAATCTTAATACAGTCTATATTTTAGCCCTTATTTTTTATGTTAGCTCAATTCTTGATTCTCATTCTACCAAATTAAAGCTTGTGGTTAACTAATCTTTTCACTTTTATTTCTTTTATAGACTTTAAGTTCTTTTGCATCACCTACTAGGAGTTGCCCATTACGTATGACCTTGCCATTAGCATCACTCTTCATGCTTATTGTCCTTGGGGTTATAGGCCCTCCAAATTTCACTTGCCAACATTGTATTAGTGGAGGTTTGCTCAACAACAATCTTATATCATGCTTAAAGAGCTATAGTTTTGAAAATAGTTAGTAGTTGATTAATAGTGTTTTTATAGGTATATAAAGTAGTTCACCTCTCCTATGATCGAATTCTCTATGAGATTTTCCTTATTAAAGTAACCATTGATGTCTCTAAAGCACACATCATATACACTTGGATAACTACATGCCACAAACATGTTACTCTCACTCAATTATTATGAACATAGCCCCCAAAGATATTTAATTCATGTAATGCTAAAATTACTGTAACCTCTACATGTGTATTTTGCAATTCTATCTCAATTCAATGAGTTAAAAGCTTGTAAACATCAACTAAAAAAATTCAATAATCATAACAAATAATTAATCAAATTGCATAAGCCTAGAAACCCTAATTGATATATGCTACCTGTTATTCGTATGGAATGTACCTTAAATCTTTTTCTTCTTGTGAAAATTGACCTAATGCCACTTGAATCACCACCTTTTGTATTGAATATCACTAAATCACCCTTCTTTAATTTATCTCGTGTTTCTATTGCCTTTTCTCACAATTCCCTTTTTGTTTTACATGAAGTTGTGGGCATAAAGTTAACAAAATTGTTTTTAAAAACATTTTGTCAAAGAGTCTGGTTCAATATAAGCTCTTGATGTCCTCTTATAAAATGTGAATATTTATCTCATCTTTGTATAACCTCTTGAATCATCTCAATTTGATATTGTCATAAAAAAATTATGCTTAAGATATTGAACAATATTCGATTACGACACTATATTGAGTTAATATGCTTCTTGACCATTCCTTCTTACTTTAAATAGTATATCCAAAATTAATTAATTCTACAAATTTTGGGCAAATATCAAGCATCAAATGTATTTCCAATTTTAAATGACTCTCCTGTCCAATTTTATCAGATCACCAAGTATCCATATGAAGAATACACGTTAAACGTCAATTTTATGCAAAAAGACAAAAGTAAAAAATTTTCTAGGCCTGATTTAGTAATAGTCACATTTTCCTTCATTTGTCTCTCTATATCTCTATATTTTGGCCCTAATATTCAAGTAGTCTATCTTCATAATGTTTCTATGCAGACTCGAGTTGCAAAGCTTCAAGAGAAACAAAAAGCTGCTAATGTACCTCAAGATCAATAGAGCAATGGGATGTATGCTTGCTTACTTAAATATGGTATACCATGCCAATTTTTGGACATTTACATATTTCTAGGTTTGAGTGGCTCGCTTATTGTGATTCATCCATATTGTGCATCTAACTCATGATATGACTGCAACTTCTATATAGTACTAGGTTAGTTCTAAGATTCCCATGTAAGTATATGTTTTATATATTTAAACAATTCAAGAATTTATTTGAAAGAAAAAGAGATTTATTTTAAAAAAAATATAGTTTATGTATTAGTGCCAATAATTTTAACATGTTTGTGCCAACTATCAAATATGCCCTCCAACTATCTGCTGAAAATCAAGAGACTTGCTACATCAGAGATTGTTATATTAAAGTGAAGGCATAAATGTCAATCTGGATATCCTTTCTTTAACACTTCATCTTGGTGCTGAAACATAATTATGTGCGATATATCAAATTTGTGTAAGCGGCTGAATGACCTCTTCATGAGGATTCTTTCCATTAAATATGAGTTGCTATACAATCTATTTTTGGTAAGAAAATATACACAGCTAATACACTAATTACTATTATTCTAATATAGGTAAGAATATATGTATACAACTAATACGCTAATTATGGTAAGTAAATCTTAAAATTCCTATGCACAGCTAATACACTAATTACTATTATTCTAACATAGGTAAGAATATATGTATACAACTAATACACTAATTATGGTAAGTAAATCTTATAATTCTAACCCATAATTTCTGCGCCACTGATATCCCCCCTCAAATTGATGCGGGATGATTAAGAAACATCAATTTGTCAACAAGAAAGTGATGTCGTGGCTTAGAGAGAGCCTTAGTAAACACATCGGCTATCGGGAGAGTAGTAGTGATATATGGAAGAGAGATAACACGAGCATCATATGCGTCACGAATAGAATGACAGTCCACTTCAATGTGTTTAGTGCGCTTATTAAATACTAGGTTAGCAGTAATTTGAATGGCATTTGTATTATCCGCATGCAGTGGAGTAGGCTCAATCTGAGGAAATCCAAGCTCACCCAATAATCCACAAAGCCAAATGATTTCAAAACAAGCCGAGGACATAGCACGTTATTCAGACTCAATTGAGGACTTAGGCACCCGATCTTGCTTCTTACTTTTCCAAAAAACAAGAGAGTTACCAAGAAACATGCACCATCCAGTAGTTGAGCGTTGAGTGTCAGAATAACCAGCTCAATCAGCATCACAATATCCAACCAAACGAATAGGAGAATCCACAAGAAAGAGAAGACCTCGGGTAGAAGTTCCTTGCAAATACCGAACAATGCGACGAGCAGTAGACAAATGGAGATGTGTAGAAGCTTGCATAAATTGACTAACTTGTTAAACATCAAAGGCAATGTCTGGTCGAGTGATAGTTAGATAGTTCAGGCTCCCTACCAATTGTCTATATAAAGAGGGATCAGAAAGAAAATTACCCCCATCACAATGATATTTGACATTCACTTACAATGGAGTATCAATTGAACGACCTCGAAGACCAACTAAAGCAATTAACTCTTGGGTATATTTATGCTGATGTAGATAAATACAAGTAGAAGTAGAATGCATCTCAAGGCCTAAAAAGTTTTGTAGAGGACCTAAAGCCTTCATATGAAAAAAATGCGGAAGGCGTTCAGTAAGTTGGAAAATCAAATCAGTGTTAGTCCTTATAATAACGATATCAACATATACCAAGAGCAAGACGATTCCTTTAGTAGTCTTGCAAAGGAACAAAGAGGAATCATACTAACTCTTGACAAAGGAGAAGCTAAGAAGTGTCGAGCGGAACTTATCAAATCAAGCACGTAGGGCTTTTTTCAAACCATAGAGAGATCGTCTTAACTTCCAAACATCAGTGGATGGTGTAGAAAATAACCTTGGTGGTGGATTCATATAAATCTCTTCCTTAAGATCCCCATGCAAAAAGGCATTTTTAACATCCATCTGTTGCAATGGCCAACCCTTGGAAGTAGCAATGGCTATAACAAGTCGCACAATTGTCATCTTTGCTACGGGTGTAAATGTTTCCTCATAGTCTACCCCATACACTTGTCGGTTGTCGAGTACCACTAACCTCGCTTTATGTCTATCAAGTGAGCCATCAGACAGCAACTTAATGGAATATACCCATTTACAGCCAGTGGGTTTAATACTAGTATGACAGTGAACAGTATCCCAAGTGTAATACTCTTCAAGAGCTTGAAGTTCTTCTTGCATAGTTTTTACCCAACATGCACGTTTAGTTGCTTGAGAATAAGAGGTAGGAAATGTAGTATCATTTAAAATAGCAAATAAACCATATTGATCAGGAGGACGACGGATGCGGGAAGATCTCCTAAGAGCAATTGTAGTAGGAATTAGATCAATGTCAGAAAGAATTTGTGATGTAGGGAATTGTTTTCTTTGATAGACAAAACCAGGTTTAAAACGCTTGATGTTTGGTGAGATATCGTCAAAGCTAGGAAGCATAACACCATTGGAATGAGACACGTGTGGCTGAAAATTGTATTCATGTTCAAAGAAAATCACATTTCTAGAAATACGTTGACGATTAGCAACAACATCATAACATAAGAAACGTTTTGACTAGTGCTATAATCCATAAAAGCACACCTTACTGACTAAGCTGTAAGCTTGTGATGCTCATGAGGAGGCAGGTGAACAAAGCAAACACATCCAAATGTGTGTAAATTATGGTAATTAGGATGCACACCAAAAAGCCGATAGTAAGGAGAATCAAAATTTAATTGTTGAGAAGGTAGACGATTAATCAAATATACTATAGTAGAGAAAACTTTCGCCCAAAATTTAGGTGGAATCGAAGACTCCAAGAGAAATGTACGAACCATATCCAACAAGTGACGATTTTTACGTTCAACCACTCCATTATGTTGAGGAGTATAAGTACATGATCGTTGAGATATGATACCTTTTTGTTGCAATAATGCCTGAAATTCATGTGACATATATTCACCACCATTATCCAACGGTAACACTTTAATACAAGTTGAGAATTGTGTCTCAATATAAGCTAGAAAGGTTTGGAAAGAGTAAAAACTTTGGCTTTGGTGCATAGAAAATAGATCCAAGTGAAACGACTGCAATCATCAATGAAAGTTACGAAATATTGATACTGTGCATGTGAAGTAACAGGAGCAATACCCCAAACATCCAAGTGTATAATCTCAAAACATGTATTAGCATGACTACCAAAAGTATGAAAAGGTAAGGTTTTACTTTTCCCTAGTTTACAAGTAAAGCAATCAAGAGACAAACTATAAGTAGAACCCTTATCTTTGCTGCCAAGAAAACCTCGCTTCATTAAATTAGACAAAACCACATTATTTGGATGGCCCAATCGTTTATGCCAAATGGCTGCCTTATTGTCAACAATAATAGAAGCTAAAGACAAAGCTTTAGGAGTAGTAAATTGCAAAGGAAATAATCTTCCCACTTTAGGCCCCTTCGCAATCATGTTCCCTGACACTTGATCCTGCACAAGGCAACCATTACGAGAGAAATGCACATCACAGTTGTTATCCACCACTTGACCAATATAAATTAAATTAGTAGATAGCCCAGTGGTGACCAATATAAATTAAATTAGTAGATAGCCCAAGAGAAAAGAATACATGACAAAAAGAAGGTCCAATATCACCAATGGCTGTAATTGGAAGATTACTTCCATTAGCAATCTGAATATTTTGTGTTCCACTATACTCCCGAAGATTACATAACAAATCAGATGAGCCAGTCATATGATTGGATGCTCCTGAATCAACAATCCAAGGAGAAGGGAAAGTATTACCTTGACCTTGAAGTCCAAGGGCAAAGAGTCCAGTGAAAACTATCTGTTGTACCATCTCTGGAGTAACAGTTGGCTGGTTAGTGCTGATGGTTGTAGAAGTAGAACCAGTAATTTGAGGATTTGAAACAGTAGCTTGAAAACCTTGTGCTCTTCAATTTTCTGGACGTGTAGGACATTCTTTGATAATGTGTCCATTCTGCTTACACTAACTGCAAAATTTCTTGCCACAGTTGTGGGCAATATGCCCATACTCCTTCTAATTGTAGCACTGTATAGATCCTTTTGCTTGATTCTTCCCTTGAGCAGCATAAGCAACATTGACAACCTCAGAAGTCTCCTTGAACCCACCTAGTACAGATTGTGTAGCCATTCTTTGTTCTTCACGCAGCAATTCGCCAAGACAGACATCCAAAGAAGGAACTGGATTTCTATTTAGTAATCCAGCCCGGGCAATCTCAAATTCTGGTCTTAGTTTCATCAAAACTGATCTCGTTTACTATCTTCATGAACCGCCTGAAGGCTAGTTAAGGCCTCCTTAGACACCTTAGAATAGATATAACCAAAATATTCGCTCCATAGGTTAATAAAACCAGAATAATATTGCTCAATAGAGAGATTACCTTGGCTGAAATTACTGATCTTGAGTTCAAGTTGAAAGCGTATTGCGGTATTATCTTGATGATATATACACTTTAGATAATCCCACATCTCTTTAGCTGTACCAAGACAGCGTAAGTTGTTTATCGTATGACCTTCAATAGATGCTGAAATCCAAGAAATAATTCGAGCATCCTCTGTTTCTCATTGACTGAATTCTTTTTCATTTTCTAAAGCAGAAGTCCCAACAATATGACTCCAACGCTCCTTCCCTTTCAAAAAGATCCTGAACTGAAATTCCCATGCAGCATAGTTCTTTCATGTAAATTTGATACTAACAGTTTCTGTAGACATTCTCAAAAACATCTGAACCAGAAATCTCAAAACAAAGCTGTCAGAAATCAACTGACCGAAAAAGAACAAACAATCCAAAACAAAGAAAGACCAGAAAGTTACGGTATTGGCTCTGATACCATATTAAATTTGTGCAATTGGTTGAATGAGTTCTTCATGAGGATTCTTTCCATTAAATAGGAGTTGCTGTACAATCTATTTTTTGGTAAGAAAATATACACAGCTAATACACTAATTACTATTATTCTAATATAGGTAAGAATGTAGGTGTACGGCCAATACACTAATCATGGTAAATAAATCACATAATTCTGACCCAAAATTTCTGCCACTGATACAATAAAACCTCTTAAGTGTTTATGGTCAAGCTAGATTGATTGCTTTTTACTTCATTCTACTTACCATACATCTAAAACTGAAATTTCCAAGTGATAAAGAATGAATTAGGACGTTCTAAAGCAATCCAAGCCTTGCAATTTCAGATATTTAGAGAATAATACAATTGAAGGGGATAGATGGATTATGAGATCTATACTTAATTGCTTTTGCATTTGTTGCCCCTGTGAAAACACTAGCTGTATTAGAGGGAGAATGCTTAACAGTCTTGGCTAAACATTTTAATCTGTTTCTCCTCTCTAAAGAACCAACTCAGCTCATCTCGAGTGAACCAAAATTGAATCTCAACTTGAGCTTGGGTCTGCTAGGTGAATCCTTATTCTCATTTCAGTATGAATACTCTATCCTGCTGTGTTGTATAACTTTACGTTGCATTCATGAAATTGCTTTGGCAAAGCGTGATTCCCAGATATAGGAAAAAGACTTGCATTTAAATTGATACTCAAATATGAAGTTAGTCTGCGTGGTGTTGATAACTTGATGGTTGGTCAAGTAACTCATTGGTAAGTAGGGATGCTACAAGTGAGGGAAGGGTATAGCCCATTGTGGTCAGCTGGGCCCTTAGTAGAAAACAAACGACAACAAAAGCGTCATAAACCTTAATGGTGTTGGTAATATGACATCGCCCTTGTCCTTTAAGATGTTATCTTTCCCATTTGTTCCATCTTGAGAGAATTGGATTATGTTACAGAGATTTGGTGCCTGTGGGACACGTCTGCAGAATATGATCTACAGTTTTGCTAATGATTATTAACAGTGCTCATATTTGAGATAATGTGTCATGTTTTCAATGTTACGCTCATCATGAATAAGTTAGGGCTTCTAGTTGGTGAAATTCCGTCATTTGCAAGGATACACTTGTAGTCAGTCTTTATATATGCTCGTGGATGCCCATGCATGATTCTGCTTGGCCTTGCAAGTGGCGAAAGACGTGGAGGGGCGAGCAAGTGTTGCTTTATAATTGTGTTTTGGATGTAAACACATCTTCCCTTTTCATGTGACAATTTCGGTTGATTTTGGCAGAAAAATCACTAATGTTGGCACATATTTTCCACGTCACCTAGGGAATCACATTGATGGTCAGCCTCTAATAAAACTAATGAATGCTCCCCCGATCTTTGTACCCTCTATTCTGTTTTAACTCTGCTTCACTTTACTTCACCTATATATTTATGTGAGTTTCACATAAATGTATGGTTAAGATGAAGTGGAGCAGGATTAATTCAGAGTAGAGGGTACGAAAAATCATGTCCCGTGAATGAATACCCCTGTATAAGTTGGTTAGGCAACTTGCATTATATTCTGCAAACATATTTCATAATTTAACACTAAATATAAAGGTCATTTTAGACGTTAACATCGGCATAAAAATGTAAGTTAGATCTTAGTTTTTGTTAGTATTTTAAAAAAAAATTGTTACAATAATCATTTTGTTAACCTTAAATTAACAAAATTCTAACTCTTGTTAGTGTTTTATCAATTTTTATTTTAATTATATTTATTGAATAATTATCACTTTTAATTTATTAAAATTAAAATAAATTATGAACTTAAATTTTATTAAGCATAACTTTTATTACTAATTAATAATAAGTAATTAGTTGATAAGCTTTTACCATTTAGTTGTAAATTAGATTGCGATTAAAAAACCAAAAACAAGATTTTCATAGAAAAGAAACTAAAATATAAAACACAAACTAAATATTTTTTTACTGAATTTGAAACCAAAATTTAAATATCGCCAGAAAACAAACAGAACATTGGCAGTACTTCACTTGTACCGGGCAGTACTACTTCGGTCACATACCGTCCTGTCCAGCATCAACAGTTTTTCATTTACCCCACAGCCTGACCTGAAGGTGTAACTTCTACCAAACTGTGGCGCTTGCTGCCCATTTTGTAATATACATCGTTCAAATGCAGTATCATACCTTTCTTAATATGATCAAATTAAGTAGACGAGTATCGACGAAGGCCACCCCCACGCATAAGGAAATCAACACTTGTCGTCCTCATCCTTCCCCACCATTTCTGCACCGAAGAAGAAGTCTGCTTCTCACTGCCACCACCATAACTTCTGGCACCATTCTCTCCCCTCTTCATTATTTTGAGCTTCTCAAATTGAAACCAACCCGCATTCTGATAGCAATAGCCATTAAGGTTCCTGTTCATTTCACCTTTTCTCGTTTCTCTTCTGAACGTCACCAACTGTTCATCACTATAGTACTCTATCTTCCTTCTCTCCTTTAACCCATAAATCTGCTCCTCGAGATGCTCCGTTTTGCGAGAAACCAAGGACATTCTATGGTCCTCCGTCACCTTCACTACATACCTTGCAAGTTCATTCGCTTTCTGCTTCAAGAACGCACCCTCTGATTTCAGTCCTCTGTTCTCTTCCAGCAATGCTGACACCATTTGCTCCAACCTTGCATTCTCATTCAATAGTACCACCCTCTCTGACTCTAGGATCTCAAGCAACTTCTTTAACAAATCTATCATCTTGGATGATACGCATCCTTGTTGCTCCATTTCACCAACTTGGTCAAGCAGTAATTCTCTCTCCACGTTCTTCCACACAAGTTCCGCCACCATTTCATCAACTCCCAGGTCTGTGTCAGAAGAAAAAAGGCTCTTCTTCGATTCGTTTCGCTTGCAACGTTCAAGTAAGGTAATATAGCTGCCATACAAGTCTCTGAGGAGAACAAGAAGCTGAGGGCGTTTGTGGAAGTAGAATTCAGCCCGCTCAGCAAAGGTGTCGCTGTTGCTCTGTAGTTCCTCTTCTTCTTCGGACGCGCTTTTCAGCAACATTACCACTCTTTCTTCAATGTCTGCCATTAAAATAAGGGATTATAACAACCATGAAATTAAGAAAGAAAGACAAAAACATAAAAACTCGGAATGAAATTAAGAAGGAAGAAACTCAGATATATATATATGTTTCACTCACCCATTTCAAATAATGTTGTGAAAGAGAGAGTGTTTTCTTCTCGGGAAAGATGATTGTTGTCGGGGTATCGAATTCAATATAAAGATTGAACTTTGAGGGGAAGTCACAGTCATAGATTTTGAAGGTAAATGGACCGTAGCGTCACGTCTTCCTCACGGCATGCTCATGCTAAGAAGGACCACAGGACATCATTGTAAACTTCGGATCCGACCACATAAAAGGAAAGAAAGGAACAGCCCAGTTTGAATTTTTAAAAAGCACAGAGGAGAGATGAGAGATTTTCAAAAGTTTGAAATTTGAATTGTTGGATTGGAAATGCAGACACAAAATAATAAATTGAATTCGACCCTACGTATCGGGTGCAAACAAACAGCTTCTATCACCTTTACGGTAACCTGGAAAAAGTCTTTCATGTGAGAACCAAAGAATGTGCTTTAACTCGGAATATAATTTCTTTCGTCAAAACAATAAATATTTATAGTTTCATTTTTGTTTTTCAATTAAGCAAAATTTTTTTATTTAGTTGAGTTTATGATTTTTTTAATTTATGATTTTGGGTTTTTCCTATTTTTATAAGTTATAAAAATAATAAAAATTGATTTTGATTTTATGTTTTTTACTAAATCTATACTATTTAGTTATTTATCATAAATTATTCATAAAATTATAATAATTTAATTTGATTTTTATAATTAAAAATAAATCATTAAAATTTCAAATATAATAATTATTTAATGAATATATTTTGAAATTTAAAAACATCTTAAAACAAAGTTTTAAATTGGTTATTTATGAAATAATTTTTTAAAATATTTAAATTTAGAAAAATATTAATAAATAAATATTTCAATATTTTTACTTATATAATTATGAATATAATAAAATTAATATTATTTTATATTATATAGGTGATTAAAATAAATTTAGTTAATTAATTCATCTTTACCTTTTTTTAAAAATTAACTATTATCAACAATAAAAGTTATAGCAAAGGAAAATGCGGCACTTATAACAATAGTAAAGGAAGCTAGATATCGAACTAAAAAAGGAGAAGGCATCGAGGTTTAGGAGAATGATCAAGGACATAATGGTAGCAACATCTTAGGTACACAGTTAGAGGAGATTTTTAAAAATGTGACTAGGAAGGATCTAAGAGGAAGAAGAGAACTTCAAATTGCAAGATAGATTAATATTTTGGCAAGGAATACAAAAATAAAAAAAAAATAATTGTAATAGTCTCATCTTGGTATGGGAAAATATGGCCTATCATTTCCAATCACTTCAAGCATTACAATGACAAAATCATCATCTTGTATGATCCTCATGTGGTGGAAGTTACAACGTTAGAGATAGAAGAGCATCTAATACATATTCTAGTCAAAGTGACAAACAAGTGACAAGATCTTATCTTAATATATTATTTGATATTATTTCCTTTACTTTAAATTTATTTTGATGCTTCAATATGAAAAATAATGTTCGTTTTATTTTAGGAGATGAAAAGTGAAGATTGCATTGTATTGTGACTATATTGATAATAATAACAAATTCTGGATAAAGTAAAGTGATTGATACAGTAGATAAGGCTGATCATTTAAAGAGTTGGAATTCGATTGGAAGACTTTGCCTTATCCTTATTATGAAGGAATTTGATTTTGAATTTGTTTTATATAGACATCATTACAAGCTAGAGTTAGATTAGGATTAGATTAGAAAACCTTATAAAAGGACGTTTTTCACAACAAAAAAATCTTTCTTTTCTTACGTTTTTAACAATTCTTTAGTCTTTCTTCTATTTTTGTTATTGGAGCGAAAGTCATGTGTGGCTAAACTCATCGTTTTGATTCAAGGGGATTCAATACTCTAATTGTAAACTTATGAGGTGTTGTGTTTCAAAATTTTATTCACGTTTTAATCCAAGTATTTCTTGTTTTGAATTCTAGTATTTCATGAATGATTGATATTCGATTAATCTGACAATTTAATTTAATATTGATTATTCTATCACTATCTAGGAATTTAGTGATCCGTAATTATCATAAAGGATTGATACAAGTAGCAAATAGGTTATTTATGAATTTCTATATTTAATTTATAATAAATAAGAAACTAAATTGAATAGTTGCAGCTATCTCGATTATTTAATTTAGGATTTAGTCTTTTTCGCGAAGCTTATTGCTATCATTTTTTTGATATGGAATGCTATCATACCTAGTCAACATATAGTAAGTTTTGGATTGGATGCTAGGTTTGAACCAATTAATTTAGAAAAATTTGAGACTTATTATGGCTATCCTAATATGTTTTAGACTAACTGCTTGAATCGTGAAAATATTCTTTTTGAACTAATGATTAATATTACAATTATATGAGATGTTTCCTTTGAATCGGAGTTTGGTAGTCTTGAGTTTCTTATTTTGAAATTCAATTGATTTAATTTGTTTTTGTTTTTATATTAATTTCAGTTAATTAGTTATTTAATAAAAATTTTCCTATTTAACTTTATTGCTTGAAATTAAGAAATTATTGTTCAATTTTCTAAGGATTTAACTTAGTTGTACGACTACTATAAAAGTTTATAGAATCGATATTATTTTAGGGCTTCAATAATTTGACCAAAATTTGGCACTGTTATCAGGGAACTATATCAAGTTTCTTAATTTCTTTGCATTTTTATTTTTACAATTACTGCTAATCTCTTGTCTTGTATGACTCATGCTTCTCTTACAAGTAAATTGCAATATAATCCAGAAATTGAGAAGACAACGCATTGTTTGATTAAAAAGACCAAGCAACGAAGTAGTCATTCACCTCAAAAAGTGAAAGTTGAAGTAGATATAACAATTTGTGAAGACTCTACTTTTCAAGAAGAGGACAAAAAGATGGCAAATCTCAACCCGAGAACGTTGAGGGAGTTAGGGGCATCGAATTTAAATCAACAACCTTTATGCATTCAATTTCCATATATTGAGGTAGATTTTGAATTGAAATCTGGTTTGATTTACTTATTGCGTAATTTTCGTAGTCTTGTAAGTGAATATTTGCATAAACACCAGAAGGAATTTCATATTGTTTACTCTGGAATGAAGCCACAAGGAGTGACAGAAGAATAAATTAATCTCAGGGCCATTTCGTTCTCATTGAAAGATAAGGCAAAAGATTGACTATACTATCTTCCCCTGGTTCAATGACAACTTGGAATGAGATGAAAAGAATATTTCTGGAGAAGTTTTTTCTTGCATCAAGAGCAGCCAATATTAGAAAGGAGATATGTGAGATAAGACAAATTACAGGAGAAACATTGTATGAATATTGAGAAAGGTTTAGGAGTTATATGCCAACTATCCACATCATCAAATTCCCAATCAACTTCTGATTCAATACTTTTATGAAGGACTGCTAATGGATCAAAGTATAGTCAATGCAGCTAGTAGAGGAGTTTTTGTAAAAAAAATACTTGAGGCGGCCAGATAATTGATGTCAATTATGGCCGAAAATTCTCAACATTTTGGGACAAGGATGGATGGAGCTATTAAGCGTGTGAATGAGGTAAGTGACACGCACCTTTAGGATAAAATTTTTGATTTAACCACTTTAGTTAGTTAAATAGTTGTAGGTCAATTGCATTCGGCAAGAGTGTGCAAAATATGCTCATTCTCTGGACATCCTACGGATATGTTCCCTACATTGCAACAAGACTGTCTTTAAGAAGCTAACAATAAGGGGCTTTCCTCGTCAATCTTAACAAAAGTATGACCTTTATTCTAATTACTACAATCCAGGATGGAGGGATCATCCAAACTTGAGCTATGGAAATTAAGGAGACTAACAAAAATATCAACCTCACACTTTTAAACAACCTCAAGCTCCTAGTATGCTCAACCTTAAATCTTCAAATGTAGGTATGTCTTTAGATGAAAATTTTAAGGCTCTTGCTAATAATAGTCAACAATTTCAATAGGAAATAAGAGCAAGCTTTCAAAACTTAAAAAATTAGATCACTCAATTAGCCACCTCGGTAAGTAAATTGGAAGCACAAGCATCGGGAAAATTACCTTCTTAATGGTGGTGAACCTTAAGGAGAATGTGAGTGCAATGACTTTGAGAAGTAAGGAAATTCAATCTAGAACTTCTTTACCAATGGAGGAAGAAAAGCAATATGATGGAGAAAAGAAGGAAGAACTTTCAACTCAAGAATCAACAAAGGTAAAAAATTGATTCATCTTCATCAATGTCAATTAATGCGTATTTACCTTTTTTTTTCTTAACAGGTTACTAAGCCAAAGATGATGAATATGAAAGAGAGATCTTAGAAACTTTCAAAAAGGTATAAATCAATATACCACTTCTAGAAGCCATCAAGCAAGTTTTAAAATATGCAAAATTATTAAAGGAGTTGTGCACAAATAAAAGGAAGCTGAAGGATAAGGAGAGAATAATTTTTGGTAAGAATGTAGCAGTTGTGATAAATAGGAAATTACTGAAAAATGAAAAGATCCAGGTATGTTTACACTTCCGTGTGTTATTGGTAATATAAAAATTGAGTGTGCCATGCTAGACTTAAGTGTATATATTGATGTTATGCCATACTTAATTTATCAAGCTTTAAATCTAAATTCTTTGGAAGAAACTAATACGATAATCCAACTAGCTGATCATTTGTATATGCGTCATATTGGAGTTATGGAGGATGTTTTAGTCCAAGTTAATGATTTTGTATTTTTAATGGATTTTTACATCTTAAAAATGGATGGAGATAGTGTTGAAATTTCAGCTTCAATTTTGTTGGGTAAGGCATTTATAAAGATAGCTAGTATGATTATCGATGTGCACGAGGGTTCTCTTTTCGTAGAGTTTGATGGAGAAATAGTAAAGTTCAACAATTTTAAAGCAATAAAGTACCCGAATGATTTTCAATTCATTTATCATATGGATATTGTGGATTCATTTGTGTTGGATATGTTTAAGGAAGAAAGTGATGAAGATGAGTTTGAGCTTAAGGCTAAATTAGAAGTGAATAAGCAACTTTCTGAAACTTGTGCAGTTATAGAGTCGTTATCAACGACGCCAATCGATTTGGAAACTTTGAATGATGAACTCACTATAACTCATAAGAAAATTTTACCTTATGTTTTACTGGCTCCAAAGATAGAATTAATGGTGTTATTTGACCGCTTAAATTATGTTTATTTTGGTGATGGAAAATTATTACCCACAATCATTTCAAAAAGGTTGACTAAAGAGAAAGAGAAAGAGCTAGTAGCAGTACTTAAGGAGTATAAAACTACAAATATATGGAACTTTGGAAGAACTGGCCATGTCGAGCATAACGATGTTAAACAATTGCACTTTTCGGGAAACAACTTAAAATATGATAGTTTTATTTTGTTTTGTTTTAACTCTTTATAGGATGCATTTATTTGTTTTTGAAATATAAATTATTGGCTTTAAAAAATTGTAAAAAATTTTACAGACCACTAAATCTCATAAGGCGAGATGTTGCCTTATATGATTTAGTGTTGGAATTCTAGATTACTAAATCTCATAAAGGCAAGATCTCCCCTTATGTCATTTGGTTTCTAGATTGATATTATAATATTCTTTAAAAAATAAAAAATAAAAAAATCATAATTTTTTATTCCCATTTTTACTTTATTTATTTATTAAAAAATTTTAAAAGAAGAAAAGAAAAACATCCCACAATTGTTTTCCCCTTTTCATGTTATTAGCATTTATTTATTTTTTAAAAACCCTATTTATCTCTCTTTGTAGGAACATTAAAACTCCATTATACCTCTCCAGCTCTCTCCCAATGCCGCACCATCACCAACCCACGCAGCCCTAACTAGCTCTCCACATAATCACAATGCAACACTCTCTTCGACGACTCTCCCATGCCACTACACTCTTCCACCCATGCATTCACGTAACTCCTATCTCTGACTTTCACGCAGCCCATCTAGTCCTCACCAACGCACTAGCAATGCTCCCATACTTTTTTTTAAGTTTATTTTTACTATTTTAATTATTTTTATTTTTTCATTATTATTACTTAATTTTATTTAATCTTTATTTTAGTTTAATTTCAACTATTATTAAGTTGTTAATATTTTTGTTAAAAGTAATTTTTGTTTATCTTGTTTAGTGTGACGGGGCATTTTAATGCTACTATCAAGATCGCAGCAAATGGCAATTCACCAATGAATGTTAAATTTGCTGAAAGCTCTGAAGCAGCAACAAAAGGAAGCATGCGTGTATAATTTTTAGATACTCACAATTCAGGGAGTCCTCTATTTTTGTGCTTTATTCTTCTGATTATCTTTATTGAGTTGTGAGTATCTTATAGATATATTAGGGACAATGTATGATTTAGGTGTGGGGGGAGTGAGTTTTCATTACGATAAACTTTGTGATTTGTGTTTGGAATCATGATATGTTGATTCATATATTAATTATTCCTATGATAGTATCATAATTTTTTTATTGTTATCCATGAATAATTCTTAATTTAGGGTGCATTTTCGGTTTAAGATCTAATGCAAGAGAGAGACAAGTATGATTAGGATTTTCATTAAATTTTTTTCAAGTATCTCATTGATTTTGTTGAATCAAAAATGTGCAAGACTTGATGCAATTTTTGACACCTAAGTGAGCTTTGGGTCTAAGAGCATTCATCACATATGTGCTCATATATATCTTTATGTTGTGTGTTTATCAAACAAAGCTTGTCTATACTAGAACTTGCTTTTGAATACGTGTTGAGCCCACATTTTTGATCAATTTGTGTATAAAGATGATAAGGGCATTTGGGATAGCCATTTTTTGACCTAAGCAAACCTACCTCACTTTTTATCCTTGAAACACCAATTTGAGCTTTAACCTTTCTTTCTTGCATAATAACTGTGTTATAAGCTGAATTTTCCTTTTTGTTGTTGACATCCTTAATAATTTTGAACCCTTAAATTGAAGGAGTTGTATCGAGCTTATTTGTATAGGATTTTAAATATTTCCATGAAAAGTTAATTAGATGATTCAAGTTGATTTGTTTTGATTTTCTATAGAATGGAGTAGAAGGAAAACAAATAAATAAATAAATCTCCTCTTTGATGTTTTTGTTTTTAAAAAAGAAAACAGAAAAAAGAGATAAAAAAGAAAAGAAAAGAAGAGAAAAAGTGATGGAAAGATATATTATTTGAGTTTTGATTTAAGTTGATACTTGTATGTAAGTTTGTACGATTTCCTTCAATTTATTTAGCCAAAAAGTTCCTTTTGACATACTTTACCTAAGCCACATTATAACCTTTATTAAGTCTCTTTGATTTATACATTAGGTTCATTTTGTTTAGTGGTGGAGATATAAATCTTGAGCAAGCTTATGAAAATAACTCACTATGTTTTGATTTGAGAGCTTAATGACCTCTAAATACTTTGAGCGTATGGAGTGAAATTCTTATGAGGGTGTCAAGTCTTGTTCATTTGATTTTGAGGGAAATAATGAGATGCTATATTTTAACAATGAGTCCTATGAGTGCTCATTCTCTTGATTGATATTTTATCTTAACCCTTAAATGTGAACTAGCTTTTGGATACTTTTTTGATGACATGAAGGTGTTGGACCAATGGTGGTTGACAAATTAAATCCCACTTATATTTTGATAATAATAAAATGTATAGAATTGGTTAAGA
>JANTPM010000007.1:6945750-6957668 GCA_025434745.1 Erythroxylum divaricatum | reverse complement strand
AATCATCTATAACACAAATCACATACAAAACACTCATTTACTTTCATTTTCAGATTTCTAATTTTCACTCAAGGTTCGGGGTCCAACATAACTTATGATAAATAAAAAAATTTAATTGAATAGTTACAGATATCTCAAGAAAACTAAACTGAATAGTTGCAGTTATCTCGATTATTTAATTTAAGGTTTAGTCTTTTTCACGAAGCTTATTGCTATCATTTATTTAATATGGAATGCTATCATACACAGTCAATAGATGGTAAGTTTTGGTTTGGATGTTGGGTCTGAACTAATTAATTTAGGAAAATTTGAGACTTATTACCAACTATCCTAATATGTTTCGGACTAACTGCTTAAATCTTGAAAATAATCTTTTTGAACCAATGATTAATATTACAATTAGATAAGATCTTTCCCTTGAATCAGAGTTTAGTAATTGACTTTCCTATTTTTAAATTCAGTTGACTTAGTTTGTTTTCGTATTAATTTTAGTTAATTAGTTATTTAATAAAAAAACACCATTTAATTTTATTGCTTGAAATTAGGAAACTAGTGTTCAGTTCCCTAGGGATTCGACCTGGTTCTACGACTACTACAAAAATTTGGATAATCGGTATTATTTTGGGGGCTTCAACAACTTGACCAACAACACAACAAGGTTTTTTCTAACCTTTTTATATGCCTTCAATTTTGTGTTTCAAAGAACGTCCTTTTAGAACGAGATCAAGCAAATATAAGGGTCTATGGGTGATCACTGGATAATCATGGGAGATTTTAATTGCATATTGAAAGCAACAAAAGATGAGGGACGTTTCAAATAAAAAAAACCAAATGAATACATTGTTGGAATGTTACTGCAGTGCTCAAATTGTAATCTTAAAATGGAAGGACTTCACTATTCTTGGAATAACAAATCAGAAGGAAGGTTCTACATAAGGAAAAAGTTTGACTAAGTTCTAGTTAATAGCTTTTGGTTAGATACGTTTAACGAAAGGAAAGCCAGTTTCAAAAACCATCTAATTTTGGATCACACACCAATCTTGGTCCAGAATATATTTAATACTCAAATAAGAAAACCTCCCTTTTGGTTCAATAATTTCCTACTTGAAGTAAAGGCTTTTTGTACTAGCTAATAAGTTGGAGGACCTAGTGAAACTTGTTGAATCAAAAGAGATAGAAAGGATCTTGTTTTCCCTAAACCCTAACAAGACGTTAAGGCTAGGTGGTATGGAGTCACACAAAGACAATAGTGATTGAGACAGCAAAAGAATTCTTTGAGAATTGCAAGATGTTAATGGAGATAAATAAAACATATGTAAGCATAATTCCCAAGGTTTCAACCTCCAGTTCACCGAAACATTTTCAACCCATTTCTTGTTGCCATATTGTTTATAAAGTGATTGCAAAGATCTTAGTTGAAAAATTAAAGCCTACACTAAATCATCTAGTAGGCTCCTTTCAATGAGCTTACATACAAGGGAAATCTATAGGGGACAACATCCTAGTGGTAAAAAAACCTTAAAATATTATTCAAGGAAGAATTCTAGTGAGAACTATGTAATAAAAATGATTTTTATAAAGCATATAATTATGTGGACTAGAACTTCTTGCATAATACATTGTTAGCATTTGGTTTTTTCAGTAAATTAATTCAATGGATCCTATAGTTTGTCACTATAGCCTCATATGCTATTCTGGTCAATGGTGAAGTGACTAAACTAGTGAAAGGAGCAAGAGGACTGAGACAGGGAGATCCCCTGTCTCTTTATCTTAATTATGAAGGTGCTTGTGTAATTAATTAATCAGGCAATCAATATAAATCAAGGCTTCAAATTCATTCAAAATGAAAAGGATTGAAAAACCTAAGCCTCTTTTTTGCTGATGATTTAGTATTATTTTCCAAAGCTGGCCCCATCTTTATCAACATCCTCATAGTTGTTCTAAAAAACTTCAAATTAATTTCTTAGCTTAAGATAAATAAGTAGAAATGCTCTCTCTTTCCGTCAACTAGTGCAAGAGTATACAAAGATGGTTGGCAAACATCATGAGAATCTCTATGGCTAAACCTCCTTTCAAATATCTAGGAGTACCCATAACTACAAGAAGACCTACCAGCATGGACTTCAAAACCCTCTTAAATAAGATTAAGCATAAGATTTCAAGTTGGGGGGTCAAGTTTAAATGGAGGGAGGTTTGTAAAGAGAAAAAGGAAGTTGATTAGGCATTGTTGTATTTAGTTTATATTGCTTTTAATTGCTTTCATATCTTGATTTTGGTTAAAAATTCTTATGTTTTGATCCAAAAGATAGTTGTGTGAAATTGGTGTGGATATTGCATGGATCTTAATTTTGTGAATGTGGCATGAACTGCATGCAAGTCACAACTTGTGACTTACCTGTATAGCTGTGTATGTTTAAGTCACAATCATGACTTACATGTATAGCCGTGCATATGTAAGTCACGGTCGTGACTTACCACCCCCTTCATTTCCTTCATTTTTCTTTGATGTTTATATGGTTGCTACAGAGTTTGAGGGCATAAACCTTAGACCTAGGAGCATACTACAAATAGAAGGAGAAGGTGGCGACGAAGGGGACATCTTTCATTTAGTCTTCATTCCCTACAAGAGAGACAAAATTGAGGGACAAAATCAAAGAAATAAAGAGGGAGGCGGAGAAAAGAAATAAAGCTTCCATTGAGAGAAGAATGGAGAGAAAGCAGAGAGCAAGTGAGTAGAGAGAAATATGGAAAAGAGGTAGAAGCTTGGGACAAAGGTAGAAAGTGAGAGCTAATTTGAATCTCGGTGAACTTGAGCAACTATTCATCTGGGCCAAAAGATAGTAGAGGCAGAAGGCGAGAGCCAATGTTATAAAGCTTGAGTTTGGTAGGATACCCACTATTAACTTTTGTGTTCAAGAGTCTTCATTTTTTTCTTATCTTTATTTCATCTTTTGTTGATAATTTTGAACTCAATTATCTTCAGCTATTAACTTACTTTCTGTTATTATTCTATTGCTTGTTAGTCCATCTTTAGTTTATTCGTTATGTTCATTGCTTCTACATTTTTAAGTTGACAGTAACATGAAATTGAAGTGTGTGGAGATAATGAATTGTGTTTATACTATGATATGATGATCTTTTTATCTTGAGAATTAATGTAGCTATTTTATTCAAATATGCATGATTAAGGGATTGTGTTGTTGTCTTATGCTTGTGGTGATTTTTGAGCTGAATGGGTGTAATAACATGATCAAATTTTGCATCATTTTGGCATTAAATGAAGGATTGAGAGGAGAAGTTTAATATGAAATGAGAAACTACAGACGGTTAGGTTAAAAATTAGAAATATATTAACCTAAGCGGTAATTAGTAGTTGGGCTTCCATAATCACTGACGAAAGTTAGATTAGTTAATTATTTAAGTTGATGTTAGGGCCATACTATTAATTTCGATAAGACAATTGTCTAATCATTTCCCTTAATCGTGCATAGGAGATTAAATTAGTGAAATTAATTCTCAAGAGTTTTCCACTTCGATTTCTACTCGTCTTAGTTTTCAGTTAAATCATTTACTTTTTATTTTATTTTTGTGATTTTTTTGAAGTTTCCACTCAACAATTATGGAAAAAGTGTTTAGGATTGCATTTTTTATTTTTAATTCATAATTAATTTTAGTTAACCAATTTTACCTCCCTGAGAGACATTAAAGAAGCACTAAATGGAAGGAAACCCATATGATTTCTATTTTGCTTTTCTATAAGTTGTTTGGTATTTCTTTTTAGCGAAACTCTACTTAATCTGTTTGCTTTATGTACACAAACCTACTTTTCAATCTATTCTCTTTATTTACCTTACAGTTGTTCACCACTCCTCAATAAAGGATGCCATGCTTACTGCTATGCTTCACACCACATCAACGCAGCCACCACCCACACTTTTGTTTTTACTAAATGTCAGTTTAATTTCTTTTAGTTTTTAATGCTTGTCCTTGTTCAAGTTATTTTTTTTGTTTTAGACCCCTTTTTACTTTTTGTATCACATTAGGAATAGTGTAATGTTTAAGCGTGGGGGAGTAGTAGTTAAAAGAATAGTGTGTTGTGTGTTTGTTTTCCCATTTAGTAGTTAAAGGTGTTTGGTTATTAATTGAACTCAATCGAGATTAAAAATGCATAATATGAGTGAATGAGTATCCTTGCATGCTTAGACTAATTGACTTGGATTTTAGTTAAAAGGGCATTATCTTGTTGTAATAGATGAATGACAATTTTCATATGGTAAGAATTTGAGCTTTTTTAAAATATTAAACACCAAATTCAAGTATTCTTTGTTGAGAGTGTTCTTTCATAATTAAGGAACTCTAGAACTTGCTTATAAATACTAGTTGAGATCACATAATCTTATGCAAATGTTGAAATGATGAAGGTAATTAGGATTTACCCATTTTATTTAAAAGGCCACCATGATATTACCTTTAATGAAGCCCCTTTGAGCTTAATATGAAACATGGTCTTTCTTTAAACCCAAATATGAGCCTTGACCTTGATTATTTATCCTCTTCATTATACTTATCATAAGGTAAGTTAAGCATTTAAAGGGGTATAACTGGGTTTATGGAATAAGTAGAAAAATGAATGAATGAGGAAAAAAGAGAAAAGAGAGAGAAAAGAAAAACAGAAAAGAAAAGGAAGGAAGAGAAGATTAAAAAAACTGAAAGGAAAGAGGATAGACATAAAAAGGGGAGTGCTAATCTTGTTAACTTAAAAGGAAAGAATTGAGTGTTTTAAGCTTCATTGTTTATATTACTTTAAATGCTCAATTTGTGTTTGTGGTTTTAAGCTACGATATTCCTTTTTCCTATCCTTAGCCTGACCTATTACAACAAAAATAAAGACCTTCGAATTGATGTTTGTGTTTGATATGAGTGGTGGAGATTGGATTAGTAAGCAAGCTTATGGTAGATGCTTTACATGAAATGAATGATGAGTGAATATACCCTACCTTTGAATGCTTGCAAGGATGGAGAGTGGAGTAAGTGTCTATCACACTTGTTGATGGTTCTTTGAATTGAAGTACCTATTGGTTTTGGCTAAATATGTGAAGAATAGCTTGTTCATGGAGTATTATGAATTTCAATTTCTTAGGTTGTGTTTATTAAATTGATCGTTGATATCGTTGATTATTATTTGGGAAAATTGTTGTTTCCATTATTTATTGTTGTATAGTCTAGTGTTCGTTATTTTGCTTGAGAATAAGCATAATTTAAGTTTGGGAGAATTGTTGTGTCTAGTTTCAATTGCTTTCATATCTTGATTTTGGTTATAAATCATAGTGCTTTGATCCAGATGTGAAATAGTTTGAGAGAAATTGATGTGAATGTTGCATAAATCTTAATTTTATGAACATGATGTAAAATGCATGCAACTCACAACCCGTGACTTACATGCACAGTTGTACTGTGATTTATCAGTTGTGATTCAAGTAATGTTGGACTTCGACCTTATTTAATATTAGGTAGTTATAGTGCCTTGCTATATACCACTTATAACTTGTAGGCCTAAAAGAAGTTTGGGCCTACTACTAATATTAAATAAGCCTACAGGGTTATGCACTAAGAGACTGAATGTTTATTGGGCTTTACTAGGTTTAGGGTTTTTGGGCCTTAGGGTTTTATTATATATATATATATGTATAGTATGACTTGATTTGGGTAAGACTCATCTGCCTTAAAAAAAGAAACCTTAGTGGCATCCTCCTCCTCAACTGATAGAGAGAGAGAGGGGTCTCAAGAGTGGTGCTAGCACATTAGAACTATTTGTTTGATCTCGTGAGGGTGTGGATATTGGTAGCGGTGCGACATTTGACGTGCTCTTCCTACACTTCGAGCTTCTTTGTTATTTCCATTGCGAATGGTATAATCTGATATGGATTTGATTTCGATGCTCGCATGGGTCTTGGTATTTCGAATTCATAAATGATGGTAAATATTATTGCGTGCTAATTGTTCGAAAAGCTTACAATGACTTGCTTGAATTAAGTGTTAATTCAAGTGACTAATATAACCAAAAACCTAATGGGTCACATGCATTGGAAATGCTAAGAATGAGTAAAATGGTTTTCGATAGGGATCCAAGATATGAAAGATGCATGATTAAGCTACAAAAGTGTGGTAGTTTAGGGTCACTTGATTGTGAATCATATGATACAAGTGAATATTGCTTATTGGGTAAGATTCCAAAATTACCTTTTAATAAGCAAGATGACAAAATTACCCTTTAAAGAAGGGGGTGAATGTTTTCATGCTAAATTAAGTGGGATTAAAAGCGATAATTCCCAGAAACTCTCCATTAATGTTGGGGGTTAAAGGGAGTCCAAAAGGTGTCAAAGACACTCCATTTTCGTGCAAAAATTATAAGAAAGCAAAGGATCTTTTTATGAATTGTTCACCATCTTCTAAAATACTCTCTCAAAGAACACACCACATAGCTAGCAATTTGTGTGTGTTCTAGCCATTCTTCCTAAGAGGTTTCAGGCTTTGTTATTTGTGTGGATATCATTAGAAATGTCATCCTTTAGTCATTGTAGTTTACGACAACCTGAAGAGGTGAAGACAATGAAGAATGAAGGAGATTGTAAGGTGCACATCTTAAGTTCATGTTTTATTTTACTACATCTAATGACACATGTTTGATTCTATATTTTTTGGGTATCGTTTTATTTTTCGTTGTATATTTTGATAGTTAATGCATGTGATGCATGATTGAAAACCAACATTATGATCCGTATATATGAGATCTAACAAGCTAGTGCTTAAGTTGACCCTTTTTCTTCATTATTGCCAATCATCAGTTTCTCTTCCCTTTTATTTGGCTTTCTCCTGGATATGAACCCCTGTATAATGGAGGCAACAAGATTAGATACTCCACTATCTATTCACCAAGAACTAGATGTGGCTATAGAGATTAGATTCATGAATCATATAAGTCAAGGAGTTACCTGACAATTCCTGTTTTTCTTTCCAGGCTTTATATTTCTGGCAATTGGACTTTTTATATTCATTCATCTTACAGAAGAAGCACCTAATGTTCTTCACATCTTGTGGACCTTTAACAATACTAGATTAACCAGTATGCACCCGCGGATAGAATTTAGATCTCTTACCTTTATACCTTTGGGGCTTGACCTCTCCCTTTCCTTTGGTTATTGCAAAGAACATTGTATGAAGATTGTTCTTTAGTTTCTCCTCCTCTGCAACACAATGGGTAATTAAAGCACTGATGTCCCAAGTCTCATCATGTGAATTATATACGGTGACCAGTATACCAAACTCTAGAGGGAGTGTATTTAGAACTTGGTGCACTACTAAGGCATTAGGAATCAAAATGTTCAGCGTCTTCAACTTGCTCTGGAGGTGAACCATCCTGATTGTATATTCCCACCCTCCCCTTCTCTAATGTACCTCATGGGAAACAACTCCTTGATTAAGGTACTTATCTCTACATTAGACGAGATCTTTTACCTCTGAATGACATTATCTAGGAATTCCTTTGCTATGCTTATCTCTGGAAGTCCACTTAAGTAGATGATCTGGTATTGATCTCTTAATGGTCAAATAACACATCCTGTTTGACCGCTCCTAGGGTACAAATATTGCTTTATCAGCTTTCGAGCTGATGGACATAAGTGGAGCTGTCAGCATGTCTATGTTAATATATCTCAATATCCTAGCAAACTCCACATGTTGCTTCTACTTCTTAAAATTGAAACCAATTAGGTTTTCAATGGTAACAATGTTGTTGTTTGCAAAGAAGGTGATTACAAAATTGAAAATGTAAAGATCATCACAAATGTAGGATAACACCAAAACTCAAAGCTATAAAATAGTATCTGTATTCAGAATCTGATTACACATATCATTAAACACCTGTGGAATGAATACATGATACATGCAAATCAGACTTCCATATAAAAGAGATCAGAGTACACACCACTAACTCTCATAACACTAGCACTTATGAGTGAATAGATCATTTAAACAATGATTTTCCCCCATCTAATGCCTTTATGCATATATGAAAATCTCATTTAAGGCTAACATTTATGGGCAGAATAACCAAACATTCACTCAAAACTGGCTTTAGAATGTTTTGTTTCCTTTTTTGGAGTTAAAAATTTATTTATTACCAATGTAATAAATTCATATAAATTAAAAACTCACTTTATGAATTTTTTGGACTTGGAAATTGACCTACAAAGACCTGAGATATCATTCTGAGAATTTTGAATTTTTTTAGTTTTTTGCCCTTTAGTGTGATGATGTTAGCACTGTGTCAATAAGTTAAGGCCAGCACACAGGTGACATGGGCGTGTTTGCCACGCAGTGCCCATCTTAGATGTGCCTATAGTACACCAAACATATGTAATGCACACACCAAACGAGCACCACGCGCCCACCACTTATGACTTGTTCCCTGCACGTGCCAACACGTGGCAGTACCCCAGCCTACCACATATCCACCAGTTGTTTGACATGTGCATCACCCCCTTAGGGGTGATACTGTGCAGGCATCTACAGGAGACATGCAATATTCAACAAGTTTTAGATCAGTTTTCGCACTTTTAAGCTTATTTTCAATCCTTTTTTCGATGCTGAACACATGCAGTGCATATTCAAGCAACCATACACCGAAAAACTAAAAATTGGATTTGTTTTTCTCCAAAGTCTTTATGGAGAAAAAAAATCAAAAAAACCTTCATTTTCGTCCACTCGATTGCGTAACTACTCTGATGCTATGTTTAGTGCAAAACACGAGCCTAAGTTACGTGCCCAGGATCAAACATGAAAGGGAAAAGCCAAAGAAATATGTTTCAGTTCTGTGACTTTAAACAAGCTTTCCAAAGTTGAAACGAGTTCGAATCCATTAAGGCCTTCATGAGAGTCAATTCCTAAGGCATTCTTAAGGCCTTTTTGTTCTTTTTTAATACGTGAACCTCTAAATAAATCAGAGAATCCGTATATTCATGATTTACTTAAGCAGTTATAGGAGATCTTAAACTTTTACATATATAACATTTATATCGAGCTTCCTTATCACAGGTTTTATACAAATACGATTCATACTAATTGAGGTCAGTTGTTAGACCCCGCTTATTTTCGGAATCCAACTCTTGCGAAATCATGAAACTTGAGCTTTCTCTGATACCACAATTGTTGGACCCCACTTACAGAGCCTAACTTCAGATCATGAAACTTGAACATCATCGGTTCATTTTTATTCTCATAAAATCCCAATAATTTTCCTCACAATTTGTTCAATGGCGTGCCCATACAAACCAGTCACCTTGCTCAAACTTATTTCTCCTATTTGTGAACAGAATTTGGAAATCTTCAAAAAAGAATTTCAATTTGGCTTCTTCAAAGGAATAATAGCTCTAAGCCTCTATTTTGTTTTGAAGCAAGAATCACCTCGATCAGAGCTATATAGCTCAAGATATGCTTAAAACTCCAAAGTGTGTTTATACCTCAATCATGCTCTCTAAACTGACCTATTACTTTCTTACTATCAAACTTTTTCAAAACAACTCCAAAAGCTATCAATTTTCATGGAGAGATAAATTCATGTCTTAGGAATCTATCGCTTTAAGAATCATTTGATTCGGAGGTCGTATGGGGAAGTTATGATCAAAAGAATATAACATGTTTATATCCTCAATCGATTTGTACCTATCTTGGCGCGATTATCATAAATTTCACCAAAAATGTCTGATTGATTTAGTTTTTGGACCATTTGAAGGTAGACTTCTAGATATACAACTTTCAGGAGACCATAAAGTCAGATTCTGCCTTTAAATGGGTCAAAATTGCAATATCCTTAAGCTGACTCGTGAATGTTCGTTTAACGGACATGCATGTCCGTTTAACGGACATTGTCGGACCAAAATGCACCTTCTCACCTGAGAAGGTCCGTTAAACGGACATCAAGTCCATTAAATGGACATAAGCGATGATAGGGGTCCTTTTTGACCCGTAAAGATCCGTTAAACGAACCTAAAGTCCGTTAAACAGACATGAGGTTCCCAAAACCCCTCCAAACCCTCTCCCATGCTTCCTACATCCAATCTAAAATCATATTCAATCAATATCTTCTTAAATTCAACTCTTCTAGTGTAAACTCACTTCATAACAACTTAAACACCAAAAGTATCTCATAAGCTCTCAAACCTCAATTCGTTTGGTTCATCAAAACCACCATTTCCTATCATGTACCATAGCTGCCATCATACACAATTCCTATGCAACATCATAACTTGTAACAATCATATCTTTTCATTTCGATGTCCAAAAATTACAAACTTTATAGTGTTGGAAAACTGTAAAGACGAAATATAACTTTCATGAAAGCAATTTTGGCTAATCCTACCTAGATCAATATAGTTTTCCCTTGGAAATCAGCATACACATTTTACCTTCATGCAAAACTTGGAATTTATCCCAACTTTACTTCCTCTATACAACATCATTCAAAACAATTCAACTTCCAATTGGAATTCATCCAACACTCAACCTCAATTCGTATGACTCTTCATATTCAACAACATCTCTATATTCATAACATCTCACTGATGTAAATACATATGTATATATATACCTACCATTCATACTCAACATTCATCGTAGTCATCCATATATAAATTCACATTTCATGTCCATACACAAGTCCATTTTTCATTAACCTCATAAAATAAGAGTTTTTACAAACTTTAATGGCATTTCAAGTCACAATACAATTTATATTCTAAAACCTCCAAATTACACAAGACACTTGAATAATCGTTGTTCAAAATGCAATTACAGCTTTGTTTTACATCAATTACTCCAAAACAAAACAAAACATGCAAATTCGGATTCATGCCTTGATTCACTTTCACTTGATTCCTTGCTCATCACCTGAATGGAGAAAGAGAGGGGGTGAGCTCGAAAGCTCGTGGGTAACAGCTTATAACGAAAAAGTAAGCAAAACCATTCAAAAGTTTATTGTCATAGAAAATCCTTGTTGAAATCCATAAAACACTAGTTTATCAAATTCTCATCATGTTGTCACATTTACAAATCACAAAACATGTATGCATCAACTTGTTCACATTTCATAAGCACATAACACATCAAAATGGTTTGGGTAGATCCATATTTATGACGCACTACACATTCCCATATAATGGTCCTGTGTAGCCATAAACTTGAGGGAATTCTTGAAGGAGCTCCATGCCACTAGCAGGCAGGCGGGAGAAGCCTATTCTTGAGTCAACGTGCACGTGACAGTTTTTGGATGGACTACCAAAACCCACATAACATGTATTTCAAAACTTGTTGCCTAAAATGACACTTTTTTTTGGAAACTTTCTTGTCATATAAAATAATTCTTGAAAATATGATTGTATAAACGCGCGTTCTTTTCAAACGAAAAGTACTTTTATAAAACATCACACAATTAACATATCAAACATGTAGCATTTCCGCAATTCATTCAAGACACAATTAATGCAACACTTATGATGCAATTTGAAATCATTAAATTTCATTGATTTAAAGAAAACAAAAGTGGCTTATTTATTCTATTATAAACATGTACCCACCTTAATTCCTTGCTTGAAACTTGACTCAAATTACTTCCCCTTGATATTGATTCCTCTTGCCTCTCTTAATCTTCTTCATTCATAGCAAAATCTCCAAATCAAAAGGAGTTCAAATTGATAAACCCATAAGACATTTTCATAAAATTGATCATAGAATCCTTAGACCCATACTTTTCTTAAGCTATAAAAACCAAAACCATCTCAAAAATCTAAAGATCAAAATCCATTCTTACCTTGAATCTTCTCCAAATGAAGAGTTTGATGGCTTGAATGAGAGCTCTCTTCCTC
>JANTPM010000007.1:6913377-6924899 GCA_025434745.1 Erythroxylum divaricatum | reverse complement strand
AATCAATTTTAAATGCATTCCTAGTTCTAAGAAACCAAGTCGAATCTTTAGTTAGAACTCGTTCATATATACTAGAATGGAAGGAACATACGAGTTTATCACTAGGTATTTGACTAAACAGGATCGTCTCATTCCTATAGAACCTATCACTAAAATACCCCTGAAATGGGATAGGACTAAGTAGAGGAAAAAGGTTTTCCATGAGATGGGAAATGACCTATGTTTCTACATAGATCTTATTAATGGATTACGAAAATGTGCAAAAGTTGTATTTGCCTCTACCATTCTATGAATTTCTTCATTTTTGCAAATGGCATCACCACTTATCTATCTTAAATACTTTTCCATGAAGCAACTAGCTCTTACCATGAACTGTAAGTACAGGGCGGAAACTTACATGAGACAGTTCAGCATCTTGGGGGCTGCACCTTTGTCAACACGATACTCGCCATTAACGAGGTAGTCAGGCTCCTTAATTACAGGGAATACTCCGCCTCCAATTCTCACCATCCACAAAAACCTAGTGCAGATAACTACCATTAGTACATAAATGAGACATCAAGATGCTTACAAAAAGAGACTTATGCATGGTGATCAAAGATCATATTGAAGGAGAGGGGAAGGGGCAACTGAACCTATTCAGCATAAAGTTGATGAATTGGACTGTGTATGAATTCATACTTCTAAAGAATGATGGAAGCTTACTTATTAATATCATCAGAAGAATACCCAGTAACACCACCAAAGACAACTAACACGTAGTCCACATCAAGTGATCTCATTATATCATAGGCTTCATCTTCATAAGAAGACATTGCACGTCCAACCGTAGCAATATGGGTATTATTCCAGGTATTATTGTCAACAATAACTGTTCTGTTTCCCATGGCAGTTATCTGATACCCATAATCCCACCATGACATAACCTTTGCATCAGGAGGAGTGTTTTGTCGAAGCCAAAAGTAAGCCTCACGATAATCGTCAAAGATGACCCTACCCCCATGGGCACCTCTTGCAGCCAAGACAATTGAGGGAGATGAGTACGCCTCTGATGTCACCCAAGTACAGTGTGTAGCATACTTACTGAGCAAATAAAATACACCCAAGAGCAGTGCTATAGCACCGTTTCTTTGAAAAGGCTGAGATTGATCAAGTAAAGCCTGCCAAGCATCAAACATCATCAAGATTAATTTCATCCAAAAGCCCACCAGCAAGTAGCAGAAAGAAACTGCTAAATGCTATAAATTTGACCAGGAAGAAAAAAAATGTAGCCCAACTGCAATGAAGAGCCTTCAGGTAGATAACAACATGACAAAGATCACTTCTAGACAACCAATGTAATGTTATAGGAAAATAATTTTAAGAGAACTGTTGGAAACTAGGTCCAGCACATAAATGCCGAACAGTGTTCACGAAGTACATTAGGAATCGGACAAAAAGAGTTGAATTATGATATGATAATCAAAGCTAATATGGTAAATAATGAAAAACTTTAAAGGTGGGCCTGACATAACATTAAACAAAATACAGCACGCAAAGCAAAGCAACTTGTTTAATTTGCTGGCCTTCCAATACGGATCACAAAATAACATTTCACTTCATCATGTAATCAAGAAATCATTTAGAACAGACAGTTATGAGGGGAAAACTTTAGCCAAGGATCTGAGTGGAGCACTTGAATGACTCAACCACTGAAAACATCTGATCTAATTACATTAAAAGGGAAAAGAAATAAAATTTTTTTCTTAAAAAGGTTTCATCTTTCAAACTGAAAAGATTCTATTCCCTACCCAGGCAGCATGTACTCGAAGTTTTATTTGGTAACATAACTTGTTTTAAATTGTGAAAATCCACAGGTGATTAAAGATAATGCAGTACAGAATAACTCTAGTTGAGATGCAATGGAAAAAAAAAAACTTAGCTAGGAGGGGATGGTGTGAAGGAAGAAATTATAAAATCCCAAATCTCCAGTTGTCAAAACCTCACCTTAGAAGAAGCCTTTGCACCAGTGACTGCTTTAGTAGAACCAGTTTGGGAAACTTTTGTCTGCGCTCTCAACAACACAGCTAGATTCTTTACAGTGGCAGAAACAGCAATAGCACTTATAAGGCATACTGCAGGCGTAGCAACAAGAATTAATCGCACCATGACACCAGCAAAGTACATACTGGTGAGACCATACATAACTATGAATATTGTGGCATCCGACAGACGTTTGAAACAGAAATAGAGACCCGCAGGGAAAAGGAAGAGAAGAATGTGAAAATCAAACATGAAAGATGACCAAGCAGTTGGCTGATGCTCAGAGACAGAGGCAATTATAGGGATATGATCCTTGGCATAAGTAGGGTCAAGCAAAGAGTAAAACCGTCCTGTCCATGGAGAAATGTACCCAGATGCCATGCCAACTCCTAGAGCAACAACTCCTACACCTACTGTACATGTCACAGTAATCCTCAAAAACGCTTGAAACAATTTTGCATCACTTAGCATGTGCTTAACCCAATCTAAAAAGTAAAACACCTGCACAAGTAGTTCCAATCAGCCTAAGTAGACCGATACAAGATACTCCATTATACATACAAAAATCCACATGAAAAAGTATAAGTGTCGTACAGAGAGCATCACAATTCTATAAACTATCCTAATTATAAACTCAGTTTGCAAAATCAAGAGAGGGTTATAAGACTTAGACCAAACGAACAACTACAAAAAGGAACCACGTTGCTAATCCAGAGTTTTAATAATTTCAAATCTATCAGCGTCAGGTTTTCAGATAGTAGTAGGTGCATGGTGTGACAGAACTAGAGATAGTTATGCTTTCCAATGCTCGAAGAGAAAGGACGATAATAGTGAAAGTAAAAGGACCTGCAACAAGAAGAAGACTCCCATTGCTGCCATATGCTCACCAGACTGGACATGCTGAAAACCCACAAAACGAATCTGCATAGCCAACAGCATTCCCAATATATACGTAGAATTATAGGCAACATACAACCTCATTGAATACCTTCCAGTAAGTAACAGCACCAGTACATAAAGTGGGATCAAATTAATGATAAACACATAGCCTCCCCAAGCAGACACCATATAGAAATACCCAAAAGCAGAAGCCAAGGCCCAAGCAAGAGACCCCGTGTTCACGGCCTTAATAAACAAGTAAAATGTCAACAACAGCGCAAATATAGCAACTCCCTCGTTGTCATAAGACCCAGCAACAGATCTTGAGATATAGCCAGGACAAATCGCGATCAACGCAGCAGCAACAAGCCCTGCACCTGAGTCCCATACCTCTTTCCCGAAGAAATAGGCAACCAGGGTCGTATTCGACGCAAAAAACGGTGCCGTCAAAACACAGACCTCGCGAATATGGACGGCGAAGCGAAGAAACCGAAGAGTCCGGTAGATGATTGCTGCAGTAACCATAAGACCTGGGTACAGAGTACCGCCGATGATGCGTCCAAGTGGGTACCAGCTTTCTGAGTCGAACCAGTTCCAGAATTCGTAAAACCCTTTCTGAGTCAAGAACAGAGTTGTCCGGTAGTTGAAGTAAGGATCGAATTCATGGATCATAGACTCATAGCGAAGGACACTAAACAAACGAGTTATGAAAGCCAAGACGTAGACGAGACAGAGAATTGAGACCCGGATCAGAAGTTCTTGTTGCTTGGTCTTGAGCTTTAGAGACTTGAGAGAGAAGGTGTTTGCGAAAACATCCGACATTGTCGAATTCTTAGCAGACATTAGAAGGGTTTTAGATGTGCCGTTACTGGGTTCGTTTTTGCCAGTCATGGTTCGTATTTAATCCCCCAGAGGCAGAGATTCGATGAATGGGAAGAATTGGGTGAGAAATGCTTCAGGATCTTAGCAATTATGCATCACACTAAGATCCTTCCCAACGTCGACAGAGGTTGAGAGAGGAAAATTGGTTTTTCTAAAGAAGATTAGAATTAGAAGTAGCGGAAGTGTGAACAAATGTTTTTAGAAGCCCCAATGTAAGACTTGCAAGCCCTAAAGTATACGTGGGAATTGAATTAACTTGGGTTCTCTTTAGTCCCATCAAGAGACAACTAGGGAGGAGGATTGGATGGCTCTGCCTAATTCAAAGTTAACCAACATGTTTAAATTGATCAAATTTAAAATTAAGTTCAGGCTTAAAGGTTTGGTATGAAATTAGCTTCTTTGCCAAAAGTCAATCCTAAAGTTGAAGAAGATCAAAAGCACATTATAGAGAAGCGTAGAAAAATTCAAGAGCCATGGGGTCATTCTTATGTCTTGTTACTTTATTATTATTTATCAATTTTCTTTGTTTTGTTATGAACAAAATTGAGATATAGATTTAAATGTGATGAACTTTACGATTATATTCTGATTTGATCTTTGATTTAATGAAAGATTCATAGTTTCTTGATAATTGTTAATATTTATATATTATGTTGAATTAAAGGAACAATAATTGAACTATATTATAGGAATTCACAGAGCAAATTCATGTGTTCATAAGTTGGTTTTATTAGAAATAGATTTTGATCAATTAACTTAAGAATAGGGATTATATATCTCGACACAGAGAATAAGGTTATAACTTGGGAACTTCTATTGGTCCAAGTAACTAGGATTAATTATTGAGTTGAGATAAATTCAAATATAGAGAATCACTATCTTTGATTAACTCTGATTTATTGTCTAGTTTAATCTAATTTCATTTTCTGATTTAATCACTTGTTTATTTAGATTATATAATAGAAAGACATTTAGTACTAATAATCACAGTCCTCATGGATTGATTCATACTTGCTGATGCTAGCTACAATTATATTGTGCATTTATGGTATAAAACACACATTAAGCTTCTGGTGGTATTTTCAAGGACTGTAATATTATAAAATCCTTTTTTTAGTAATCTAATACATTTTCTATTTTATTTATGCTTTTATTTTATATTTCTAAATTGTACTATTTTTATTTCTTTTTTATATTATTTATTTATAGAACTGTCTTTCTTGAACTTGTGTTTGTGACTTATTTTAAAGATTTGGGTATTTATTGCTAGCCCTCAAACACACTCCAAGGATGGAAAGAAGAACATTCTCTGGGAGCTATATTTTGGCAATGGAATGAAGATGTACAAGAAATACTTAAGTTCAAGAAGGCTACCTACAAGGCTCTAGTAGATATCACCACAAAGGTGGAGAGAGTTAGTAATCAAGAAAAGTATAAATTGGCAAAGAAATAGGCGAGGATGACAGTCTTAAAGGCTAAAAGTAGAGCTTACGAGAAGATCACAAATGTACTTTTAAAGATGACGTAAGGCGGGTTCTTATAATTGAAAATGACTTCAAAAGAAGATCACAAATGTACTTTTATAGCTTTTTTAATGAAGGTGTAGAGGATAACATCCTTTTAGGTGACCTTAACTCGTCCGAGAGGTTTTGTAATTTTATTTGTTCCCAACATATTACAAAGAATGAAATTATGAAAACATTGAGATGAAGAGTGGTAAGACAGTAGGGTATGATGAGATACCTGTAGAAGTGTGGAAAAGCCTAGGCGAAGAGGGTATTACTTTGTTATCCACGCTTTTTAATGTGATCTTTAAGTATGTCAAAATGCCAGATAAGTCGAGAATTAGTACGATAATTCCTTTATATAAGCATAAAAGGGACATCCAAAGTTGTAACAACTATAGAGGCATCAAATTACTTAGTCACACCATGAAGTTATAAGAGAAGGTAATTAAGAAGAGAGTGAGAAAGGATGTTTCTATCTCAAAAAACCGATTTGGCTTCATGTAATATCCAATTTTTTTGGAATATTCTTAGGGTTTAATCCTAGATTAAATATTGCATATACATGTATAACATTAGCTTTCATCTTGCTGTCCATAGTCAACCTGTTTTCATCTTAAGTTTGTGATGAATTTTGCTTGTATGGAGACTTTTTTTAATCTCAAGTTTGAGCTGAATTGAAAGCCTAACATGTAAGTGACAATCTGAGTTTTATGGTATGTCAAATGATATAAAAATAATGCTTGAATTGGAATGAAATGCATATGTTAATGGTGAAGATATGTGCTAGAAAATGTTGCATGAACTTGGAAGTTTCTCTATTTTATTTTTGGTTTATGAAAACTACAAGATATAGATTGATTTATGGATGAATTAGGTCTAGATTTGAAGTATAATGAAGGTGGTTTTATGCCAAAGAAAGTTGTTAATTTGATGTTCTTGAATTGGGAAAGAACTAGGACTATATGCATAATAATGTAAAAGTTTCTAGTTTGATAATTTGTGAGCTGTTAATTGAATAATTTTAAACTGGAATAAGAGATGTTATTGATGAGGAATAGGAGTATGATTCAGGCCTAATAGAGGTATAATTGATGAACTATAAAGAGGTTGTTTAACCTTGGTATAAAGTGTAAAACAATCTAGAAAAAAATGAAAGAAGAATTGCTAGAATATGTTAGTTGTAGTGTTTTCACTGAACATGCATCAGTATTTTAGCTATAACTTGATCTGTAGACATTCAAATGGTATTATTTTAAGTTTATATTAAATTAGAGACATATGAATATATTTTTTATGAAGGAATCAAATTTTAATTCTCTCTCTAAGAGTTTCAAATTTTGACTTGAAGTTGAGTTTTTGGATTCAGTCACTAATAAGAATAGTCTATATAACTTTAGGTATACCTTACTGAATACTAAACCAAATTGTATGAACTTTAGTTAATTAGAAACTTAAGACATATGGAAACATTTTTTTAGAAGAATGTACTGCCTAATTACTTCATTTTCTATGTTGTAATGGCCATACAAAGCTGACCCAAAACCTGTCCTAAGAAAATCTGGAAACCTAATAAAGGAATTGGATGGGAACTTTTGGATAACCCATCCCATGATTGTGGGAAGCCATATACGGTTGTGGAAATTGCATGGAAGTAAAGAAAATGTTCTTTTGTGTGATTCTTGAACCAATTAAGGATAAGGTATTTAACTAGGATGTATTTGGACTTTATTAAGGTTTTAAAAGCACATAAATTGATGTTGGAAAATTTGGTTAAATGTGTGATAAGTTTTGATTGTTAATTGATATTATACTTTAAGGAAAGGAATGTTGGATAAAAATGCATCTAAGTTTGGATGAATGAGTATTGAAGAAAGTAGGGTATTTATAAATGAGAATTTTGGTGAATGTATGAGTATATGTTACTAGAAAAATTTTGGTGAATGTATAAATTTAGCTTGCTAAAATTTTAGATGTAAGGTACCAATTGTATGTGTATTATAAGAAGCTTTTTTATCATGGAAATATTTAAGGATAAATGTAAAGTATGATTGATGAATTTGGAGTAAATTAAGCTATTTTAAAGAGATAAACCTGATTGCAAAATGGTAGTATACAAAGTATGATGTTGAATGGTTAAAAAAGTTGAATAAGGTTTCATACCTGGGAAAAAAAACAATTGAGCATGCATTGAACATGACATATGTATATATCTACACAAATGAATATGTATTTGATTGATCGACTTTGTAATCTGGATCATGTGTGAATTGTATGATTTTAGATGTTCAAGTCAGACGTCATTAAGACATTGCCGGACCATCCAAGCAATAGCATAAATTGAAACGTACTCTGAGTCAACTTAGATGATATCACTAGGATTAATTTATTTATGTTTATGTTTAATTCCTATATATTGAACTGGTACTGAATTGATTATGATTTGTTTATAAATTTTAGACTTTAATGGTCCGAGGGGTTTGATATTCGGGAATGTATTGGAAGTAGTCTGTTTGCATATGAATTCTGAATGATATCTGTATACTCAACGAAAGTTAAATGCCAGACTTAGGTCCGATGAATATGAGATTCTATCTATGCATCATAAATGAATGTTATACATGGCATATTCTATTATTTGATGCATTTTATAAAATGCATGTTCAAATAAAGGTGTTGTAATCAGAGTAGCCAGTTTGAAAGAGCTTTAAGCGCAGAATTCTACATGCAGAGTTTTGCTCCATGATTTTTGTATCTGAGTGAGCCCCAAGGGCCAGTACCTGTATCTGTATCTGTATGTGTATCTGAAAGGTTCTTAGTCATAATAAATAATAACGAATCTGGAGTCTCATATGCATCTGCTTTTGTATACTTATGATTATGAAATATATTATCATGAAATCTTTTCTAAAATTGTGATGATTAAGTGATATGCCATGATAATGTGATTGATTGGGTTATTCATGTTCTCAAAGAATGTTTGTGAAATTAGTTGATTGTGTGATATTTGTGTATTTGGCCTGAGTGAGATCATCAATGATGATTCACTCATTGAGTTCACAAAACTCATCAAAAATTACAACATCACTTTTTAGGTACGAGACAGAAGACCTAGTTCCTAAGATTGTTTAAAGCAATATTTTAGATTAAGTTATGGCTCAAAGGTCTGTCAGCTGATATCAAAGGAGTTATAGTTTGTAATTTGTAGTTTCTTATTATACAGAACTTTTGTACAAGCATTGTAAATATTTGTTTCAATGAATACAATGTAAACTTTTTTCAATGAATGAAATGAAGTGTTAGTATTGTATATTCTTTATGTTGTCATTTAAGAGATTATGATCGTTCTAATATACCATTCTCATAGGATATGTACTTGAAGGTCCTCTGGATGTTCAGGTATATATTCTATGGTAGCGGGATGCTACACTTCATGTCAGGAAGGTAAATGATAGAAGCTTTGTATCTTCTTAGAAGGTTCATAGAATACTACTAGGAAAGATAATGTAATCTACACATAGTTTTCATTGATTTAGAGAAGACATACGATAGAGTTCCAAGGAAAATCTTATAGAGGTGTTTAGAAGTCAAAGGGGTTCCAATGACTTACATATAAATTATTAGGGATATGTATGAAGGCGTAAAAACTTAGAGCAGAGCATTTTTCTATAGATATTGGGCTACGCTAAGGCTCCTCTTTGAGCCCCTTTTTGTTTGCAGTAATGATTGATGAGCTCACCAATAATATCTGAGGGGATGTGGCTTAGTGTATGCTGTTTACTGATGACATTGTTTTAGTGGATGAGACAAAAGAGGGGGTCACTGCCAAGCTTAAACTTTAAAGGTATATGCCAGAGTCAAAGAACTTTAGATTGAGTAGGACTAAGACTTTGTACGTGAAGTGTAACTTTTAGGGACATATGGTGGTTACTAATGTAGAGGTAAAGATTGGTTTAGAAGTTATACCGCAAAAGGAGTGTTTTAAATATATAAAATCTATCATCCGAAGTAACAGAGAGATTGATGAAGACATAATTCATTGAATCATATCAAGGTGGCTTAAATTGAAAAGTGCATCAGCAGTTTTATGTGACAAAAAGATACCATTCAAATGTAAAGGTAAATTTTATCATTTAGCGATTAGCCCAGGGTAAAGGCCCATCAAACAAGTGCATAGTCATAAATTAATGGTGACAGAGACAAGGATGCTTTGTTAGATGTGCAACCTTACTAAAAGAGATAAGGTCAGCATTATAATGGTAAGGGATAAATTAAAGGTAGCTAATATTATTGACAAATTAAGAGAGACAAGACTTAGGTAGTTTGGACATGTTAAGAGGAGACACTCAGAAGCTCTAGTGAGAAGATGTTAGAAGATTATACTTAGAGATTATAAGAGGAAAAAAAGGGAGGTCTAAGAAGAATTAGGGGAGGAGGTCAAGAATGATATGACAATGTTGGAACTTACGTAGGAGATGTCTTACAATAAAAAACTTTGGTGTATTAAGGTTCAGATAAAGGATCCCTTGTAAAGAGGTTCTTGTAGCTCCCATTACACTTTTAACTCTTTCCTCTTATAGTTAACCTATACTTATAAATAGGTAGTACTTACCTCTTAGGGTTTTAGTCTAAGAATAACTAATTTAATTAATAAAAGTATTATAAGGTGAGTATAAGGAAAAACAGTAGGCTAAACTAAAATGCACTACAACAAGTTAGAAACTAGTATATTAAACAAGTCTATAGTGTTAAGTTAGAAAAAAAATAGATTTATAAACATAGCAAATAGATTACATAGCATAACTACCAGCTTAAAGAAGTTACACAAGAACTACTAGTCAACAAAATGTTAAAACTAACTAAAAATCAAGATGGTTCTCAACTAGTTATTAATCAGTCTAATGTCTTATGCTTTTGTCTTATAGTATTTAAGGTCTATGAAAGCATAAGCTATTATAATCCAATCTAGTATAAGGGCCATTGTTTTTATTCCTTAAAATCTTAGAAGATCAGTCATGGGTGAGGTTCCATTTAAAGACTTATGAATGTTTGCATATCATTGGCAATGATGATTTTCCTAATCAAATTTAATTTATTGCATATCATTGTTTGAATTTCTTATTGTATGTCATAAAAAGTACTTAAGTTTCTTTCTTTCTATAGTGCATAGATGCAACAATTAAGAGCAATTTTAATACAATATAGTATCCATATTTCAAATTATATAGTTTCCTTACCTAGTTAACTATTCTTAGCCACTCAATTTTAGTATAGACAAGGATGCATAACCTTCGAATTTATGACCAAAGGGTTGAGAATAATGGCATTTAAAACAATTTGGTCTCAGGATTTTATGTCCTAATTTTAAAACTTATATAGGAAAGGTTATTGTTATGACTTTTATTCTTATTTGTTTTACTTAATCTTTGCTTGATAGCCACCTATAAGATAAGTTCTTTGGAAAGGTTATGTTTATACCAGATTATGCTAAAAAGCTTTCTTATTAGGGACCCTAGACACGTCGAAGCAATTTTTATTAGTAATTCTTCCAAAGTTGCACCTCAATTAGACTATGGTGTCTTAGACATCAGGTAAGGCATTCTTTGGTGAAATTCTATAAGGTCTTAGAAATTATGCATTATATTAAGATCCTTCTTAACGCTTGAGAGAGGATAATGGATTTTTTCGAATAAAAGAATATATAGAGGATTTTGAAGTACAATAGTGTTTCATTGATTTCAGTCCATTTACATGGGTTTAAAATCCCAAATATAAGATCTTATCTTATATCTCCTAGTGACTCAGTGACAAATATTTTAAATTTACTTCATGATAATGTTGTGGAAAGAAGATCACCTTTGTTCTACCTAGGTCCATTAAAAATAGTTAATAATTATATAGGAAAAATTTTATGAAAGAGAAAAACACCTAGTTGGTTTAAGTGGCAAGTTTGGCTCTTTTAAGTGTCTTTTAACTTAAGAGGCTAAAGCCTTAACTCATAATAAGTAAGAGAAGTGAAGATACATTAAAGTCTATAAACACCACTTGAATCAAATTTATCACCTGGCTTTTATTTGTTAAAATGTTATATGATTTACATAAAAGACATGGTTTGCAGATAATTATATGCATTAGTCAGTACCTAGTGCACACTAAATGTTGGACCCTGATTTGCTTTGCATTTTAATTATTATTTGTTTGATGATTTATTCATGCTTGATTATGTGTTTAATT
>JANTPM010000007.1:6864416-6875356 GCA_025434745.1 Erythroxylum divaricatum | reverse complement strand
TGTAGTTTAATGAACTTAAGAGGGGGGTAGTTTAATCCATAGTTCAGCTCTTACCTTATAAATTCCTAGGTTTAGGAATTGTAATGTATGGTTGATCTACTTGATTATAATTATAATCAAATCCTAGATATTCATATTGTATAGTTTGGATTCGTTTATATATGACTCGCGCTTAAATATATGAAGTTTCATATATGTATATTTGCAATCTTTGATTTTCTCCTATCTTGCATGGTCATGTTTGATATTAAGTTAATTCTAGATTTCAAATGACTTGTTCCATAGACTTCTTCCACTACACACATTAAGAGCATTTAATAGGATCTTAAGAAATTAAGTCCCATTGATTAAAATTTTGGACTTAAAGAGTTCTTTAAGGTTTATCAATTTAAAACTTAGTGATTTCTACTCACATGAAAAAATCAATTCAAACTATGATAGTCAGAGCTCAATTTCAAGAGGACTTTATCACTGTTAATCACTTGTTTTTACCTTCCCAATTTTCTAATTCCCTAAAATCCAAAAAAAAATACATAAGTTAATGATTTCAAAAACCAAACCCCTTTTTACACAATTATCTTGCATTTCATGACATATCGATTAATTTAGGTGCTTTCACTTAGGTTCCAATTAAGAGAACAACCCGAGGTTGTACCCTATAGTGTAATCTTTGTAATATTTTTTATTAAACCTCTAAGGGCTTAACAACTAGAAAGGTCTTAATTAGAAGGATTATACCTTATTGGACTATAGAACAAGAGGGTTTTTTTGGAATTCTCAGTTGGAAGGAATGTGTACAGATAATCAAGCTGTTGCTTTGTGAAATGAAAGGTCCTGGTTGAGCTAGAGGTGTCCTGGTCATGACTAGACTGGTTTCTAGCTTGCAAAGCTTTCCTATCTCCTGCTCTACTAGACCATTTTTTCTTCCAATTTGTTGGTTTGCAAATCTTATTTTTCCCTTTCTCACCCTCACTGTCACTATTCTTTGAGACAAATGCTGAAACTTCATTCTGGAAGTCCATAGTGTCATTTTTTCCCAACATGACACTCTTCTGAGCTTCCTCTCTTCTGACTTCAGAGAAGACTTCTCAAATTGAGGGTAATGGCCTTCGTCCCAAAATTTGTTTCCTGACTTCATCCAATTCTACCTTCAAGCTAGCCAAAAAAACAAACACTTGTCCCCTGTCAACTTTCTCTCTATATTGAGTTGTATCTTTGTTGGACCCCGCTTCTGGAGCCCAACATTGAACACGGAAGCGTGATGCTTGCGCGTGGAGGGGAGATCTTGAAGTTGAAAATTTAGAACAAAATACCCCTCGGAAGCAAGGGCGGGCATCGCCTCGGCGTGTGTTGTCTCACCGCGGCGAAACGCTTCAGGAACCTATGGCCGCGGCGAAACGCTTCAGGAAGCTATGCCGCGGTGAGCGAACGAACCCTCGCGAGGTAAGCTTCGCCACGGCGAGCAGAGGGTCTCGTCGCGGAGAAAGCCCTTTCTCCCACAGAAACCAAGCTTAAACTTTCATCCATTTTCATCAACACAACCCAACCCAAAATAAACTTAAACATAAACATGACCCACCAAAACTTATCCTCATGAATAAACGATTTAATGCAAAAGGTTGGAAACTAAAATCAACATCATCCATATCTCATTGATAACCCAAAGAAGAGTTTTACAAAGCTTTAATGGCTTTTCAAGCCACAATACATCATTTGAGTTCAAGAACCAAAAATACAAAATACACTTGAACTAATAAAACGTGAAATGTGACTAAAGTTTTGAATTCCAAAAGATAGCTTGAAAATACAAAAATATGACAATTCAGAGTGATGCCATAACTCTTGACTTACTCGTTCTCTTACTTATCACCTGAATAGGGGGAGGATAAAGGGGGTGAGCTATAAAGCTCGTGGTAACATATTTATAATAAAGAAACAAGCAAAACTATTCACAAAAGATAACTCATTGTCGTGGTACACTCTTAAAACCATAGAAATTTCACATATAGATAGCATTATCTCGAAATGCTTGATTTTCAAACAATTCATGAGCAATTTTAAAATCATGCATGCATCAAACATGTCAACAGATCATAAGCATATAAGCACAACAGAATGGTTTGGGTGAGTCCGGGTTCATGACGCACTACACATTCCCATATAATGGTCCTGTGTAGCCGTAAATTCTTGAGGGAGTCCTTGAGGGAGCTCCATGCCACTAGCGGGCAGGCGGGAGAAGCCTATACTTGGGTCAACGTGCACGTGACAATTCTTGAGGGACTACCACAAACCCACATAACACACATAGTTCAAAATCTTGTAAACTTGTTGCCAAAATGGCACTTTCTTGTAAACTTGCTTTTCATAAACTTGATATCCTTGTATAAATCATTTCTGAAAACATGATTTCATGAGCATGTATTCTTTTAAAAAGAAAACCATTGTTCCAAGTCTTTTCATCAATCAATAAAAATCATACAGCAAAACATATAACAATTTCACAATGCACTCAAAAAGCCAATAAAGCAACATTGATGATGCAATTTAAATCATTAAATTTTTCTTGATTTGAACAAAACAATGAGCGGCCTATTTACTCTATTATAAACATATACCCACTTGGAGTTCCTTGCTTATAAACTTGCTTAGGAATGTATTTCCTCTTGTTCCTCTTGCTCATCTTGTCTCACTTGATTTCCTTAACCAAATAACCAAAACTTCAATCAATCTGGTGTAGAAATCGGAAAGTCATACTTTAACAATTCGAACTATAACCAAAGCTGAAACAAAAATTATGTGCTTAACGTTCATCCAAAATTTGATATTCTTAGAGACTGATTCAGAATTTCCTTTCTTCACAAAACTTGTAGCCATATGTCTCTAGTTTACAACAAATTAAAAATCACCTCATTTGCAAATCTATATCAAAAGTTATGCTCAAAATATCAATACATGTCTGTTTTGGAGGCTTGAGCTTGCCGCGGCGAAATGCTTGTGCGGGCCGCGGCGTGCACGCTTGCGTGCGCCGCGGCTTGCACACTTGTGCGCGCCACGACATGCACATGAGCACGTAGTGACGTGCTAGCCCAAAAACCTCTTCCAAAACTTGATTTTTCGGCATTCTTCAACCATAATCCTCCCATATTTCAAATATAGCACATCTAAATCCTAAATCATCTCTTATACTTCATTTCTAAGCTCATTCCAACCCAATATCATCAACAAAACACAACATGATCATCAACCCGAAAAGATAACACTTACCCACACATGCTAAGCTATAATGGGGTTTCCTCTCACCAAAACCAGATGGGATGGACTCATACTTACTTGTTGATGCTCCAAAATGCTTAAAAAAATCTTTAAACCTAGCTTTCCTCTTTTTCTCTTCTTCTTCCTTTGTCTCCAACGATACTCTCCCTCTTTCCCTTCTCACTTTCACTTTCTCTTCTAATTTCTTTCACTTAGGCCTAAAATGAATGAGCAAGGACCATTATGCTCCTCCATGTAATGCCTTATACCTCTTACCCTTAAGTGATCTTCCCATTTTGCCCTTATACATTATCACTTCTTCATTTTCACCTACACCATACTATACTCTAATTTAATCTTAATTTCTCCAATTAATACTTCCAATTCCATCAACCTAAGCAATAATTCCCTCAATCATTGACATGCTAAATAAACTTTAAACAAACATAATTTATCTTGAGAAACCACATAATCAAATCAATTCATACTTAATCAAATCAATAAAAATTTGGGGTCCAACGCGAAAAGAGAATAGATAAGGAGAAGAGGCATTTAAGGGGACTCAAAATTAGTCTTAAGGCTAAAAAATCAAAAGAGCACATCAAGGAGAGGCAATCTTAAAGGAAAGCAAGATTCCATCCATATCAATCAAGAAGTACAAAGTTAAAATTTAATGATCTCATTCTTGTCCTTTATTTCTTTATTGTCATTTTTGAAACTTTTTTTATAAACTAAATAAGGATATAGATTTAGATATGAAGAACTTTATAATTGTGTTCTAATTTGTTATCTTGTTTAATGAAAGATTTTGTTTTCCTAAGTATTATTCATATTTATATATTGTATTAAATTGAAGGAACGAGAGTTGAAGATTTGACAATTAGATTTATATATTGAGATCGAGAAATGATTTATATGTTTATATTTGAACATGAATAATAAGGGTTGTATATAGTTTCCAAAGATAGGATTACATAATCTGTTTAAGTTAGGATGAAACCTATTATGAGAATTCACAAAGCAAGTTAATAGGTTCTTAGTTTTCTTTAATTATAAAGTGATTTTGGTCATTCTACGGATAGGAATTATATGTCATAAGAGAGAACATTATTATAGCTTAAGAATTTCTACATGTTTAGGTAACCAGGATTAATCATTGAATCAAGATAAATTCAAATATAGAGAAGTTATAAGGAGAGTCTACATCTAAGTTTAATTAATTGTTTTTCTTATCTATTGCCTTGACTAATTAACTCTTGTTTATTTTTTATTTTAGTTTTGATTCCTTTTCTAATTTAATCACTCATCTATTTAGGTTAGATAATAGAAAGATGGTTAGTATTGGTAATCACAGTCCTTATGGGATTGACTCATAGTTAGCTAAAATCATGTTGTTTGCTTACTGTATAAAACATATAATATGAGACAACTTTTCTTGAAATTTAAAAAATAGTTTAATTTATGTAAGTATTATATGGTTAGTATAAGTAAAAGTAATAAGATAAACTAAAATGCAATGATTCTATAACAAGTTAGAAGCTAGTCTATTAAAAAATATATAGAGTTAAGATTAAAAAAAAGGTTTATCAACATAGTTAATGGATTATGTAGCACAACTACTAGCTTAAAAAAGTTACATAAGAACTACTTGTCATGAAATTGTTAAAAGATAACTAAAAATCAAGATATTGCTCTACTAGCTATTAATCAACCTAACGTCATATGCCTTTGTTTTGTGGTATTTGGGATCTATAAAGGCATAGGCTTAATTTAATCCAATCTAGTATAAGGGCCATCGTTTTAATTCCTTGAAATCTTAGAATATTAATCATGGTTGAGGTTCCATCTCTTTTCCATTTCAAGACTTATGAATGTGTGAATATAATTAGCAATTATGATTTTCCTAATCCAATTTAATTTATTTCATATTATTGTTTGAATTTCTTGTTGTGTGTCATAAAAGGTTCTTAAGTTTCTTTTTTTATTGTGAATAGATGCAAAAAAAAAAAGAGCAAGTTTAAATACAATATAGTATTTATAGTTCAAATTATATGGTTTCCTTACGTAGTCAACTATTTTTATCCATTTAATTTTAGTATAGAAAAATGGAATTTAAAAAACATATGGTATAAGGTTTTTGTACCGTAATTTTAAAACTAATAGGAAAGGTTATTGGTATGATTTTTATTCTTATTTATTGTCCTTAATCATTGCTTGACAACCACCTATAAGATAAAGATTGCTTTAGGAAGGTTATGTTTAAATCATACTAACTTATGTTATAGAGCTTTCTTATTAGGGACTCTAAACACATCGAAGCAAGTTTTATTAGTAATTCTTCCAAAGTTGTGCCTAAACTAGACCATGGTGTATTGATTATCAAGTTAGGTAGTTCTTGGTTAAATTCTATAAGATCTTAGAAATTACGCATCAGATTAAGATTCTTCTTAATGCTGTCAAATGTTGAGAGATAAAAATGGATTTTTTTTAATAAGATAATATATAGAGGATTTGAAGTACAACGGTGTTTCATTGTGGATTTTTTTGAATAAGATAATATATAAAGGATTTGAAGTACAATGGTGTTTCATTGATTTCTTATTCTTTTAGATGTTTAAGATCGCTAATATAAGAATTTGTCTTATATCTCCTTGTGACTTAATGATGGATATTTTAGATTTACTTTATGAATAAGTTGTGGAAAGAAGATCACGTATATTCTATATAGGTCGGTAAAAAATAGTTAATAATTATATAGGAAAATTTTATTGAAAGAGACAAGCATCTAGTTGGTCTAAGTACCGAGTTTGGTTCTCGTAAGTGTCTTTTAACTTAGGATGCTACAGCTTTAATTGTTATTTATAGTTTCATTTCTTCTAGGTCGTTATTGCTCTTTTGAACAGTCATATACATTTTCACTTGAACCATCATGCCCTTTGGTGGTTTTGATGGAAGACAACAAGGCATATATAAAGGTTGGGTCCCTAGGCTTAACTGAATATTTCTGCATACACCATCATTTGCATTTTGTTAAAGCTTAGAAGAACCCTATAACATTTCTTCAAGATCTCTCAACATCAATGGCAGGAGGTACGTAATAATATTCCGCATTTATTTTTATAATAGACATGTATATAGATTATCATCATGTCTAACATTAACCTGTTATGAGTAGGATTGAAGATTATCTCAAACTTGAAAGAACGGTTGATTAGGATTGAAAATATATTAAGGTCTATAAACCACACTTTAATCAAATTTATCACTTGGATTTAAGTTCTTAGATTGTTAAATGATTTACACAAAACACATGGTTTGTAGATAATTATGTACATTCATCAGTACCTAGTGCTCACTCAAAGGGTAAACGTTACAAATTACACTAATAAAAAAGAGACAAGTACCTAAAGGAATTAGTGAGATTGAAAATTGTGGATTACATTTATTAAGAAATTGTTAATGGCAAAAAATCTATGTAATAAAAAATATATTTATTAAGAAATTGATAATCGTGTAATAATTTAGGTAATAAGTCAGTAAGACTATTATACCTTTTTCAAATTGTAAGTATAGGTTATGTTGTTGACATTTTTTGGATGCCCTAAACAAAAATAAGATTGAAATTTTAATTTTACATAATGAAATTGTTACTCTACCTTATTAAGAAAAGATTTAAAAAAATTTAAGGAACTAGGATTCCTAAATAGAAAAAGAGTTCAAGTTTGTAAAATAAGAAAGGTTATAGGCATCGTATTTTGTTTTCTCTATGTATCATTGGCAACTTGACTTAACATTTTTTAAATAAGATTGAAGAAAGCCTTAAAGTCATACCGCCTTAAGCTTTGGGCTTTCTTTGAATTCCACATTGAGCCTCTTGAAGTCTAAAGTTCTTCAAAATTTAAGTTTGACTTGAATAATTCAAATTCATGTCGAATTTAAATGCATGTTGTTGAATTCAAAGAACACATTTGCTTGAATGGCTAATAGTTTATTGTTTTACCTAGTATTTAGAATAAAGTAAAATCCTAGAGTGATGTCTAATATTTGAAATGAAAATAAAAATTATATGGTCAAATATCTAAGAGTTTATGGTTTTACATAAACTTTAAAACATAGTAATGATGCATAGAGTTATGAAAGCTAAGATGTAGATGAGACAGAGAATTAAGATCCAAATTAGAAGTTCTTATTGTTTGTTTTTGAGCTTGCAAACTTGAGCAAAAAGGTGATTACGAAACGATCAGAAAAATTTTAATGCTTAGTAGACTTAGTAGGGTTTTAGATGTGCTATTAATGTGTTCAATTTTTCTAGTTACATTTCAAATTTGATCACTTAGAGACAGAGATTTGAAGAATGGAAAGAATTATATGTTAAATGTTTTAAGAACTTGGTAATTATGCATCACACTAAGATCTTTCTCAATGTCGTTAGAGTTTAATGGAGGAAATTGGTTTTTCTAAAAAAGATTAGAATTACGAGTAGAAGAGAATTTGAACAAATGTTTTAAGAAGCCCTAATATAAGACTTTCAAGGTTTTTATTTTTGGATTCTAAAGTGTACATGGCGAATTGAATTATTAGACAAATGAAGAGATGCATTGGGTTATCTTTAGTACTATAAAAAAGAATAATAGATAATTATAATTAATTAGGCAAGTGTGGATGACATTTATTAAGAAATTGTTATTCACACATCAAAATAATAAGAAAGGACTAGGGAGTAAGATTGGTTGGCTCTGCTTGGTCTAAAGTTAATAAGACAAGTTTTTGACTAGATTTTAGGTTTAATTCAAACTTAGAAGATCAACCCAAAACCTAACTCTAATGTTCAACTAACCTAATTTTTTTTAAATGATCTCATTTTGTTATTTATAATAAATAATATTATTTCTATCTAGGTTTGACTAAACCAAGTCTAATTGAACTTTAAAATAAACTTAAGTAGCAAAAATTAGGGGTTAGGTCAAGCCAATAATGAATCGGGACAATCCCATTATCATCGCTGTTAATAAGCTCTTTTTTTTAAATTTAAAAAATATAATATGAATTATTAAAACTTTAAATAATAAATGAATAATCTTAAAATAACTTATAAAATATATTTTACTTCACTTAATATATTATTAAGGTTATTGGTATAAAAAACAATTGAATATATATATAGTTTAATTATATAGATTTAAAAATGAAGTAAGTAATTGAATTAATACGTAATCAAAGTGCAAGTACAACTCAATACATCAAAGAGCTACTTGGTAGTTTCTAAATGATCTTAACCAAACTATACAAGGAAATCCCTAATGCAAACTTACTAGCACTTGCCTCAAGTAATTGAAATCTTGTTAGCCTCAAGTAATAGAGAGGTTAGAAGATATTTCAACTGACAAATTCAATATTGTCTCCTTTGCTATAGCATATAGTATGATTTTGTAGTTTATCCTTATACCTTTTTCTTTAATAGTGCTGTAGTAGTTGCCAAAAATTCTTGAGTTCCTCTGTTTACAAATGGAGTAAACTAATATGCTAATTGCCATATTGAAAAGTTTTAGACACCATTTTTCTTTCGTCCTTAAGCCAAATACGCAACTAAGTATATTTTTCCGCCCCATAGTTTAGACTTGCAAATTAAAGGTGTATAACAATTGATTCCATAGACTAGTGGGATAGTCACACTCGAAGTATAGGTGATCTAGGCATTCCTAAAACATGGAACATAAAACCTATTTGGAGTCACTCATTGGGAACTTAAAGCATGCCTTTTGTATTGAGTCTTCCTAATACTACTAACCACACTATGAATGAGTGAGAGGGAATAACATGACCATCCTATACAAGCTTGTTCTAGGAATTGGGAGTAGAATTCTAAAAAAATATCTCTTTATAAGAAGAAGTAGCAAATTTCTTGGATTATTCAACTTTCCAAATTAAGCAATCTTCCTTAGATTGATCTGGAGAGTAAGCTAGCCAATTTTTAGTGATAAGATCACTGACAATCGCAGAGACAATTGCTTTAAGATGAGATTGATCCTAAAAAAAGGATCTAAGTAATGCCAGTTATCATAACAAAATTTGGTAGCCTTACCATTACTAATTCTATAGTGAATCAAAGGTTACATTATTTCCCTTAATATGAGAATTTGCTAAAATGTTTAAGACTGTATAACACTAGGGCTTTATTGTATAGACACTTAATCTTTTTCAAATAATAACTACGCACCCATTTCACCCATAGGTTCTCTTTCTCTATGCACAACTTCCATAACCTCTTAGCTAACAAGATTCTACTTATTCTCTTAATAAATGTGATGTCTAATCCTAGATATTTAGATCGACAAAGAGTACTCTATTTAATATAAGGGGAATTTTGCCTATAAAAACAATTCCACTTTATATAAAATGGTTGATCAATCTATCAATGGTCTTTATGACTCTCTTAGGAATGGCTAAATGTGAGCATTAATAAGAGAACTAATTGTATAGGAAAAGAGTTGCTAATTGCAGCGTTCGCCTATATGGTAAAAATTTGCCGCACCTAGCCTATAATCTCTTCTGAATTAAGTTAACTAGAGGAATAAATTCTTTAGTAGTCAATTTTTTTATAGAGACGGGCACACCCAGGTACTTGAAAGGAGGTTTAGCTTGCTTTACTCCCAAGGAACGTGTAAAGTCATTGACATAAGAAGGGAGCCTACAGATAACATATAATAACTCTTGTTTGGATAAAACATAAAGTCTGATATAACTTTACATTCTTCTAAAGAATCAATAAGTGCCCTAATTAAGAATTGATCAACACCATAAAGCATAAGTAAATCATTTGTAAATAAGAGATAGTTGATTTTTAGTATACTGCACCTACAATGATCCTTGAAACCAAGTTGTTTGCTATTATGTATTGTAATGATCCTTGATAGAATTTCCATGCACATTGCAAATAGGTAGGGTGAAAAGTACCTTACCTAAGTCCCTAAGTAGCCTTGAATATCTTAATTAGTTCCCTATTTATAATTAATGCAAAGGAAATTGAGGTAATGTAATCTAGAATCCAGTTTATAAACTTATATGGGTAACCTAGAGTTGACAGTGATTCTTTGGTGAAGTCCCAACTCACAGAGTCAAAAGCCTTAGTAAAATCAAATTTCAAGGCACAACTTTTGTTGGTTTTGTGAATAAGTGTCTTGCTAAAAGCACCCTTTAATATTATGACATGACTCTTTCTTCTAGAAAAGTGTTCTTCCTTGTATTAAGGGGGTGTTTGGTTTGAGGGTTTGGAAATGAAGGAATGGAATAATTGTGAAAATCAGTGTTTGCTTTGGTATTTTCAATTCCAGGAAAATGGATTTATTCCATTAAATTTGAGAATCTACTAAATCCACCAAGGAAGGTGGGTATCGAGTTTTCATTCCAATCTAAGTTTTTATCACGTTTATTTTTCACTCTTTTATCCTCAGCCTTTGCCTTACCATCCTCTTTATTTCCTTATCGCCTCTCAATTCCTTATGATCTCCCATCCTGTCTTATCGCGTCTCATAAACGAAGGAATTTTTTGTTCTACGCCTCTAGGTATATTTTCTGAAATCTCTCGATTTAATCTGCAATCTCAATAAACTATTGGACCAATGGTGGTTGACAAATTAAATCCCACTTATGTTTTGATAATAATAAAATGTATAGAATTGGTTAAGAAA
>JANTPM010000007.1:6817121-6856780 GCA_025434745.1 Erythroxylum divaricatum | reverse complement strand
ATATGCATTTATTAGTTTACGTTCCATCCTAAACCTCCCGAATCGGAGGTTTCTTATTTTCACTGTTTAGGATGAAATAAAAAGTAACATGAAACCCTCCGCTTCCATCTCATTCCATTTTGAAACCCCCTCCCCCAAATGAGAAAGTGTGTTACATTTCATCCCCTTCTATCCCTAAACTCTCAACCAAACAGGGCTTTAAGCATGCAAAAGGAGCTAAGATCTCATCAAAGACCCAAGTATGAATGGAAGTAATTTCTCTTAAATATGATGATAATTAAGTTTTAAATTGTAAGATTTAAATAAGTTCTCTCTATAGAGAATATTGCAAAATTCTCTCACTGAACAACTATCCCAATAGTGGTATTATCATCATATGATGACATAGTATAAGGTATCTTAATGGTTGGCTTTGCGTAAGTGGGAGGCTGTTGATTTATCCCCTACACCTAATCAATTGGTTGTAGTTTAGTGACATAATTATTCAAAGTTATCATTTATCTTATATATATTTAGATGTATATGATCACATCTATGAGATAAATATAGAAAATGAAATTATTATGAGAGTCATATTGCATTTATATATTATACTTAAATTGTTCCTAGCTATTGTTATATTAAGTTAGATATTAATAGAGTGCAAAAAGACTAGCATATATTACGTTTCTTCCTTATAAAGGAAGTAATCAATCTTATAGACTAAATTATAAAAATACTTAAACAAATAAGTGGGTACTTATTAGAAAACAAGTTCACTAAACTAAACCTATATGAGAATTCCATTTTGAATATTACTTGTATATCTATGAAAATTTTTATTGTGATGATTGCATAAGTGATTCTTTGATTTGAGATCCCCAAAGTCATCTAACATAAGTTTTTGCTATGTTTTGATTTTATTTATGACCTATTCTAGTTAAGTGTAGCTCAATCGATATTCATTGAATATGGCACGAACTATGTGGATGTTGTTGAACAATCAATATGGGATTTATCACCCTAAAGTAATTAGGAAGAATGTTCTATTTTTCTTCATTAATATTGATTCAGAAATCCTTAGCAAAGGTGGAATGACACTTTGTAAATATTTTACAAATTTTATTAATATAATCAATTACTAATGGTGGAGAACTAATGTTATTGGACTCAAATAAAGTAGACATTAATTTCATGCTCTATGTCTAATCGGAACATTGCATAATGAAAGGATTGAATTTTACAAAAAAATTATGCATGAAAAGATTACTCAAAACCACTTTTACTTTCTTGAATATTTGGGAAGTCATAATGCATTGTTAGATGCCAATTTTGATCCATAAATATAATTTTTTAATTAAAGAATTAGATATAAATTAAAGGAGTTTAATTTATCTAATCTTAAATATAATTTAAGGTTAAAATTTATTTCATTGCTGATATATTAGAGAACCTAAATAAGTTATACACAAAGAATTGTTTAAAAAGAGAAAAGTTGTTTTAACAAGTTGGATTTGATTATAAAATTTGAAAAACATTATGATTAAATATGATAAATTTAATAAATAATAGTCAATATAAGATATTGAATGTTTTTTTAGAAAAAAGATATAGGATGTTATTTGGGCATAACTGGTATTTTCTTATAATTAATTTAATTCTAATTAAAGTTTGATTGAAAATATAATTTAATTTCAATTAAATTACTAAAATACCTGAACTATATTATAAATAAGTTTAAGCACCAAGGGAGCTAGCATTCTTTGTTTAACCCTCTCTATAATAGCTATAGAGTTCTTCCAACACTTTCTATAGATACCATTACAGTTTGAACTCTTATACGACTATGGTGGTTGAGATGAGCCAATTTCAAAAATGGTTCGACAAAAATGACAAAAAATGATCAAGTTTCAAAATAAGGTACAAATTAGGTTTTATAATTTACTACAATTTATGTATTAATTATTTTATAGAATTTAAATGTCTTTTCTTTGAAAGATCAAAAACAAAAAAGTATTGCATTTATTCCATTGTGCACGGGATTGGATCCTGCATCGATTTCCAAACACTAACTCGATATTTATTTAAATGTAAGTATCAAGCTATCGAAATTTTAAAATATAAATTTACTTAACTGTTTTGTGGGAGGGACTTTAAAGAATTTATGTTTGAAAACTTGGCATTCCCAGTTTCAAAGACAAAAATTTTTATCATGGTTTAAATATCTATGTTGTACTATATGCTATTAATGTGAAGTAGAAATTAATAAACAAAGTATGCTAAACGATAGATTTAAGGTCTAATTAGAATAAGTAATTACACAAATCTATTTTTATTTTACATAAAAAGATCAAAAGTTCCCTAAATACGAAAGAACATAATTTGCTATTGATATTGGCATTATTTCTTTATTGATATTGGCATTATTTCTTTTTCTTCTATTATAATTTTAACCTTTATTGATCTTACTTATGTTGTCTTATATCTTTTTTTTTTCCTTAAAGGTTGAGGTAACTGCAATATCAAATAATATTTATTACTGATCATAAAAACCTCCTCTCAATTTTTATGGTTAAAAATTTTGGTTAAGATATATTTCTAATACTTTGTATAGTGCATATAGATGATAACATTTGAGAGGTATCGTAACTTTATTTGTCAATTTCAGATCACAAAAGAAGAAATTAAAGGAACTTTAAGAAAGATGAAGAGTGGAAGGGAAGTAGGACTTGATGAGAAACCTGTAGAGGTGTGGAAGAGCTAAATGAAGAGGGTCTCATTTGGCTAGCCAAATTTTTTAATGTGATCCTCAAGTTTGCTAAAATGTTGGATGAGTAGAGACTTAATGCCATAATTCCTATACAAAAGAAGAAAGGGGACATCCAAAGCTATAACAACTATTGAGGTAAATTTGGTTCTCTTAGATAGGTGTACCCTTTCTCACTCTCTTCTCATTCACCCTCTTCCATAACTTCTTAGTTACACCATGAAGTTATAAGATAGGTTGGATGAGAAGAGAGTCAGAAAAGGTGCACCTATCTCATAAAACCAATTTTTTCTCACGCTAGGAAGGTCCATGATAGAAGTTATACACTTCCTTAAAATATTAATAGAATATTATAGGGAATGATAGAAAGACCTATATGTGGTTCTCATTGACTTAAAGAAGGCTTATGATAAGGCACCTAGGGAAGTCATCTAGAAGTGTTTAGAAGTTAACATAGTTTCTATGACGTATATACGAGTTATTAGGTATATATATGAAGGTGTTAGGACTAGAGTAAGGATGATAGGAGGAGATACAGAGCATTTCTCTATAGCTATCGAGCTACACCAAGGATCCTTGTTAAGCCCCTTTATGTTTGCAGTAGTGATGGATGAGCTGACTAAGAATATCCATGAGGATGTATTTTGGTATATGTTATATACTAATGACATTGTTTTAGTAGATAAGGCAAAACAGGGTGTCAATATCAAGCTAGAGCTTTGGAGAAATTAGTTAGAGTTGAAGGGCTTCAAATTGAACAGGACTAAGATTGAATATTTAGAGTGTAACCTTTCATGCCATAAAGTGGCATTTGATATAGAGATAAAGATTGGTTCAAAGTTATACCGCATGAAGGGTGTTTTAAGTACCTGGAAACAATCATCCGAAACAATAGCGAGATCGTTGAAGACATAGTTCACTATATCAACTTAGGGTGGCTTAAATAAAAGGGTGCATCAAGATTTTTATGTTACAAGAGGATACCACTCAAGCTAAAAGGTAAATTGTTGGACCCGGATTCGCTGTAAGCATGTTTTATTTTATTTTGAGGATTAGTTTACTAATTTTCCTTTTAGTTAGAGTAATATGGGGTTTTTAGTACTTAGTTTATAGAAATTAATGGAAGGGATTAGTTAAAATTAGAATTTTTATAAGTTGTTAGAAGTTAAAGGCATAAGTTGGTGTAAGGGCAAATTAGGAATTCCATATATGTTTTTAAGACTTAAGGCTTATAAGGAGGGCTTAAGTTGTCTTTTAGCTTAAGTTAAATGAAGAAGGAAAGAATAAGATTGATGAGTTGCCGTAGGAAATGAAGAAAGCCACAAAAATTACAAGGAAATGAAGAGACTTACTTAAAACTACGTAGTTTTGCTTAGGTTATAAGTTAAAAACAAAGTTCCCTAGGTCATTTACAAGAGAGCTACGAAATTCACAAAGAGAAAGAGAGGGAGAGTAACCTTCGGTGGAGATAAGGAAAAGAAGAAAAAGAAGAAGAAGAAAAGAGTTGGGGCTTTGTTGATTTCTTGCTTTAGAAAGGAGGGTTTAAGAGTTTCTTTAAGAAGGAAGAGGAAAAGGAAGGATTAATCTTCCAATAGAAGCAAGAAGAGAATTTCGTGGGTTTCATATAGGTAAGGGAATTTCAATTTTTTTTGGAGATTCTTGATTGGGTTTTGATGCTAATAGCTTAAGTTAAGTATGGGTAAAGTTATGTAGGTGTTAATTCAAGTTTTCCTTTCCTTAGAATTTCCAATTTTAGTATCCTATGTTAAATTGGGATTATTGTGTTTGATGAAGGTGAAGGGAGGCACTTGGAGGAAGAAGAAAGGCAACTTGAACAATCTTAGAGCTAAAGGAATTAAGGTGGGTGATTTCTTAATACTTGAGATAATAGGCCTATTAAAGTTTTTATAATAAATACAAATAAATGCTTTCCAATGACTTAGAATTTTTGTATGAATTATTCTTTGTGATGTTTTGTTACTTGTATGTGATGTTCTGTGATTGTGAATTTATGCTGAAATCATGTGTAGCATGTTTTATTAAATGAAAAAGACGAGAATTTCGGATTTCGGAAAAGATTGCCATTTTGGCAAATTATGGGAAAATGGAATTTGTAAAGGCGAATTGAGGCTACTGTTTATAATTTGTATGAATTATGTGTTTTTTTGGGTTTGTGGTGGTTCCATAAGAGTCAGGTACACCTGTCTACCCATAGACTTCTCCCACCTTCCCGCTAGTGGCATTGGAGTTCCTCTCACAGACTCCTATAAGTCACGGCTACACATGACCACTTTGCGGGAATGTGTAGTACGTTCTGTTTCGGATCCACCCGAACCACTTTGTTTATGATTTTATGAAATGTTATGTTGTTTTGTGATGTGTTAAGTTTATCAATTGTTTGATGTGATAAATTCTGTGAAAAGATTTGAAAATTGAAAATGCTTTTCTTAATGTAATATTGTTTCGAAAATGAAAGAATGAATAATGGATTTGGCTTATTTCTCATTTATTAAGTTATTACCCATGGAGCCATCGAGCTCACCCCCATTTTCTATCCACGGGTATTGAGCGAGAAACAGAGTCACCGCATCGGGATTGAGGAAATACTATGATGCTTTTTGATTTTGAAGTCATATTTGAGAAAACAAAGCTTTAGGTTGCATTTTGGATTGTATTTAACTTTTGATACTTTCATTGTATTTGGGCTAAAATGTCCTCTAAAGCTTTGTATTAACTTATTTCCATGTAAATGTAAGAGCTTTGACTTTGAAATGTATCTTGTATATGTTTTCTAAACATGTATTGGTGTATGGTTTGATTTGACAAAAAAAAAAGAGTAAAGTGAGATTACTTTATGTTTTGGAAACAATTAGAATCCTAGGAGTGTGTTACTGCCATTGAAGTAGATAGATATATGTGGATTGGGTTGTGTTGTGGAAGTTTGGAAGATTGAGTTTTATGCAGGTAATGGAGTTGGATTGAAGAAATTTTGGCTAGAGCACTTTTAGGGGAGGTGCTGTCCAATTTTTCTTAAAACGGATAGAAACTTCGTTTAGATTTTAGACCCTCTTAGAGCTTGAATTGAATTGAGCGGTCTTCTTGAAGATTGTAGTATATGTTTATAGCTTTCTAATGATATATAATTTGTCACATTTGGACATAGAATGAAAAAGTTATAAAGGTTGAAAGGTTTCAGTTACTGTTAATAAAGGTTAGTTTTGTCCAGTACCTTTGGGAGAGTTTTTCACCCTCTTAGAGACTGATTTGATTTTTACTTTCTTCATATAAAATGTAGATTATCTTTTCTCCTTTTCAATGAGGTATAATTTGCAATTATTGGAGTTAGGAATAAAAAGTTATGAGTTTGGGAAGATTACAGTTACTGTTCATTTGGTAAGGGTTATTGTTCCATTGGTGAATATATAGGCAGTAGCTTTAGGAGTATTTTTACCACTTTAAATCACTGAATTAATTTTTGCACCCTTCATGAATTTTGTAGATCATTTCTTTATCTTTCCAATGAGGTAAAATGTGACATTTTTAGACTTGTGTGCTAAAAGATATGAATTTTCAAACTTTTGGCATTGTGTAGGAAAATTTGAGTTTGGGCTGAAACTTTGAAGCAATTTTTGATCCCCTTAATGGCCAAATTAGTTTTTAAATCCTCATAGGAAGTTGTAGAGCTTCTTTTTACCTTTTTATTGAGACCAAATTTGCAAAATTTGGATTTCGAGATTAAGAGCTAGAAATTTTCAAAGATTCAAACTTTTTAATTCGTAAATAAAATAAAATAAAATAAATAAATAAATAAAGGAATTGCCATCGCACTCTGTGAGTGCGACGAGCTACTTTTTCAATTTACTTTTTGATTTTCTGATTTTTCAATTTTGATAAATTAAACCCCTTTTCCTATTTTAATTGTCTTGCCTCCGTTTGACCTCTGATTTTTAAGATTTTCGAAGCGTTAGTTTTCAAAAAAAAAATTCTACCCCATTTTGGTAAAACTAGAGATTCGGGTTTTAGTGGGAATTTACGGATAATATTATAGAGAGTAAATTATGTGCCAGTTTTGTATATAATTTCGTTGTTGGGCTAGTTTGTGATCTATAGAGATCCGATTGTGGTGATTTTTGATTCTATTTAACCTAGAGACATGTAATTCCATTTTAGCTTAAGAATCGGATTTAATTATGGGCCCTAAGTAGATCAATTTTATTGGAGGATAATTAGGGTGAATTCATCAAGAGTTGCTCGGATGACATTAAAATAAGTTCGATTGAGTTAATTTTTGTGGTGAGGAATTCCTCCCTCGTGAGATGCGCGTCCAGATGTCATGTAGGACGTCAGACACGTGTCTCTCTGGGGGGGGGGGGTTCCAACATTGAATTTGTTTGATCTTTTGAGATGGAATTGGAGTTAAAAATGTAAGTAAATGATTAGTGTTTATAGCATGTTATGATAGAGAATTGATGATGATGAATTATGATGAATTACATTCAATGATAATGATTAATTGTGCTGGAAATTTTTGCTTGAACTTGGCAATGTTTATGCTTTGTTTTTAGTTTATGAAAACCATGGGATATAGATTTATTTATGGATAAATTAGGTCCATATTTGAAGTATAATGAAGGTGGATTTATTCTAAAAAAGATGTTAATTTGATGTTCTTGAATTGCGAAAGAACTAGGATTATATGCATAATAATGTAAAACTTTCTAGTTTGATAATTTGTGAGTTGTTAATTGAATAATGTTGAACTGGAATAAGAGATCTTATTGATGAAAAATTGGAGTATGATTTAGGCCTAATAGAGGTATAATTGATGAACTATAAAGAGGTTGTTTAACTTTTTTATAAAGTGCAAAAAAAAATCTAGAAAAAATGAAAGAATAATTGCTGGAATATGTTAGCTGTAGTGTTTTCATTGAACATACATCTTGGTCATAACTTAATCTGTAGATATCCAAATGGGATGAATTTAAGTTTATATTAAATTAGAGACATATGGTATGAAGGAATCTAATTTTAATTATGTATCTAAAAGTTTCAAATTTTGGCTTGAAGTTAAATTTTTGGATTCTGTCACTGTTTAAGAACAGTTTGTATAATTTTGGGTATAACTTCTATAATACTAAACCAAATTGTATGAACTTTAGTTCATTAGAAACTTAAGAAATATGGAACATGTTTTTGAAAGAATGTACTGCCTAATTACTTCATTTTCTATGTCATAATGCCCATACAAAACTGACCCGAAAACTATCTTGAGACAATTTCGAAAACTAATGAAAGAATTATATGGGAACTTTTGGATAACCCATCCCACGATTATGGGAAGCCATATACAATTGCGGAAATTGCCTGAAAGCAAAGAAAATGTTCTTTTGTGTGATTCTTGAAACAATTAAGGATAAGGTATTTAATTATGGTGCATTTGGACTTGATTAAGGTTTAAAAAGAACATAATTTGATGTTGGAAAAGTTGGTTAAATGTGTGATAAGTTTTGATTGTTAATTGATATTATACTTCAAGGAAAAGAATGTTGGATAATAATGCATCTAAGTTTGGATGAATAAGTATTGAAGAAATTAGGTTATTTCTGAATGAGAATTGGGTGAATTATGAGTATATGTTGGTGGAAAAAGTTTAATGAATGTATAGATTTAGCTTGCTAAAATTTCAGATGTAACGTACCAATTGTGTATGTATTATAAGAAGTTTTTGATTATGGAAATTTTTAAGGATAAATGTAAAGTATGATTGATGAATTCAAAGTAAATCAAGCTATTTTAAAGGGACAAACTTGATTGCAAAATCATAGTATACAATGTATGATGTTGAATGGTTATGAAAGTTAAATAAGGTTTCATACCTGGGAAAAATAATTAAGTATGCATTAAACATGACATATGTATATATGTGCACAAATGAATATGTATTTGATTGATCAAATTATTAATGTGAAATATGTGTGAACTGTATGATTTTAGATGCTCAAGTTGGACACCAGTAAGACATTGTCGAACCATCTAGATAATAGCATAAATTGGATCGTACTATGAAGATGATATCACTATGATTGATTTATTTATGTTTCTATTTAATTCCTATATATTGAATTGGTAATGAATTGATTGCAATTTGTTTATGAATTTTAGACTTTAATGGTTCGAGGAGTTTGATATTTCGGAATGTATTGGAAATGCTCTATTTGTATATGAATTCTAAATGATATCTGTATCCTCAACAAAAGTTGAATACTGAACTTAGGTCCGATGAATATGAGATTCTGTATGAGCAATAAGTGAATGCTATATATGGCATATTCTATTATTTGATGCATTTCATAAAATACATACCCAAATAAAGGCATTGTGATCAGAGTAGCTTGTCTGAAGAGCTTTAAGCTCAAAATTTTGCACGTAGAGCTTTGCTCCGTGATTTTTATATCTGACTGAGCCCAATGGACCAATATCTATAACTATATCTGAAAGGCACTCGATCATAACAAAAAATAATGAATTTTGATTCTCATATGCATTTGCATTTGTGTACTTATGATTATGAAATATATAATCGTGAAATCTTTTCTAAAATTGTGAAGATTAACTGATATGCCATGATAATATGATTGATTGGGTTATTCATGTTCTGAAAGAATGTTTGTGAAATTGGTTGATTGTGTGATATTTTTGTATTTGACCTTAGTGAGATTATCAATGATGGTTCACTCAATGAGTTTGCAAAACTCATCAAAAATTTCAATATGATTTTTCAGGTATGAGACAGGATACTTAGTTCCTAAGATTTATCTAGAGGAAGAGTTTGGATTAAGATATGGCTCAAAGGTATGTTAGTTGACATCAAAGGAGTTATAGTTTGTAATGGTTTCTTGTCATATAGAACTTTTGTATAAGGATTGTAAATATTTGTTTCAATGAATACAATGTAAACTTTTGTCAATGAATGAAATGAAGTGTTGAAGTTTTTAAGTATTGTATATTCTTTATGATGTCATTTAAGAGATTATGTTTACTCTAACGTACCATTGTCATAGGATATGTACTTAAATGTCCTCTGAATATTCGGGTATATAATCTATGATAGTGGGATGTTACATGAAGTATCTTAGATTCATATGTCGATGGACATAAAAAAAAATTAGAACGTAAGATGTTTCAAATGAATTTATAAGTACAAGAAGCTCACGTTAACTTTGAAAGTTAACGTTAGTTTTGGAAGATGAAAAGATTACGTAATAGTATGAAAATGATCTCAACCTAAAATTGTTTCATTCCTTCTCTACAACCATTAAATAGCATTTAATGCTCTTCATCAATTAAAAGAACGTTGGAAGGCGGAATTGTTGATTACTAAACTAAGAGTTAGTGGGCCTCTAATGAGGTGGGGCCCTAGGTAGGTATCCTATCCAGGGTCGGGATTGATGATTAGATATAATCATCATCTATAGCTTTCTGTTACAAAAATTTGGCGACATTTTCGACAATAATTTTGAAACTTTTAGTGAATTTTTTTTGTCACTAATAGTCCCTTCTATTATAGTGAAACCAACGCTTCAATCAAAATTATCTTCTCGGGCAGAAGTAAATTAGGCTCTTTTAAACTTAATTGGATAGAGAATCCCCATCAGAGCATTTCTCCGGTCAGTTGAGTATGCATGTCGTTTCTCAGGGTTGGAGCAAGTTGGAAGTATACTCCCACTATTGCATGCATATGAGAGGAATGCAAATGGTGAATTAAATTCTCTTATGGATGAATTTCCAGGTATTTGATTACTGTTGACAGTGATTAGGAGTGATTATTGTATTTTATGTTAGTACTTTGGCTTATTTCAATGCTTTAATTGTATAGATTCCTTATTTAGAGCAAAGTAGATTGCAAATATATGTGGGTGTAATAGAAATTCAATATTTCTCTTCTATACGTACTTAGCAGCTATTTGTTTGTAGTTATGGACTAACTTCGGTTGTGTTAGAATGTTTGCTTTAAATTTATGCATGTGATTGTTATGTTTTTCATTTTAAATAAAAGTCCAAGTCAATATGTAATCCTATTATAAAGGGATTGTTATCTGTTATGTGATTCTTAGGGATCATAATTAGAATAGTTTATTTTTCTAAATTCTTGTTAACTTTTTCAGCTATTTAAACTCAAAGCTGATATGAAATAAATGAGAAACTTCTCCATATATCTCTTCTATACATAAAAAAACCAACAGGTTGCATTAGAGCTTGTCAACATTATAAGTCGATCTTTGCTCCCTTCATGGATGTGGTAAGCATCTGAAATCTCAAATGAACATCATCAGCTTACGCTGTTTTCTTTGATCTTCTGTTGGAAAGGTTGATTATAGGTCAAGGTTCGACAAATCTACCTTTATTTGTGCTGCCATCCTATCTTCACGTTAGAGTCAGATTTATTTGTTTCTCACGTTCTGATGTTTCACGTTTGTATAGTGAAGAATTTGGCTTTTTATTTCATTATTTATATTTTACCAGTGAATTCATTTGGGAACTATTTTGTGCTTTGGTTATGGTTGATCATCTCAATAACACAGTTATCTAAGGTGGGACCAATGGCATCTAATGATGAGTTGCTTGGTATAAAATCACAAATGGCTTCATGTGTGGCTGTATGCTAAGTGCTAGACCTGGAAGTGAGACATCTGGTTACTTTCCCACGTGGTATCTACTGCTATAGATGCGGATGTTGCCAGGGAATAGTTAGAAAAGGTGGCAGATGTTTCGCATGAATTTTCAAGAGCTGATGCCAATGTGAAATCCTCTCTTTCTATTCCTTTCAAGGTAAATGATCGGCAAATTGCTACAGCTTCATGCTTAAATTGTCTTGTAACTTACTTGATGCACTACCAGTGTTTAATCTCTGCAAGTTCTAACAAATAACAATATTCAGTGAGATATCTAATAATACGCAGCGTTATCCTATGCAGTAGAGAAAAATGACAGCATTCCACACACCTCTACTGGATGACAACACCTCTACTGGATGACAATGACATGGTGTAACTCAGCAGAGCAGTTAAAGAGGTGATGGGTGTGTACTTGATGATCCTCTTTGCTCAGTGATAGCTTGAATTCAGTAGCTGTTTGCTTGGCCCTTGGAAGAAATTGGTCAAGTCCTGAGCAACAATTTATGCTTTTCTGTTTCATGCACAGTTCTACTGTGGAGGAAATATTTCCGTACATTAACATACTTGTTACGGTTGTATTCTAATTACTTTTGAGTCTAGAATTGCATGACAGATTGTTGCTCATGTTCTGGCTTCTACATTATGCACTAGTACGTGTCCATATGCCTAACTGGGCTGTGCACAATAATCCTATCCGAGGCTGATATGCTTCTTCCAAGTTTCTTGTTTATCAACCCATGACATTTGTAGGCAGGCAAACTTCTCTGAATCCATTTTTGGCTTTTGTTGGTTCAGGGAAATATTACTTATTTTGGGTGCACAACACAAGATCATCCCGAATTAATAAACTAATTTGAATGGAGGTTATATAAACCATTTGACATTGCAAGATTCAATCCATGTTTACAAAATCAAGATTAAATTGTTAGAAGGCAGAACTGTCATAGGTTTTGTTACAGCAGCTGAAACACTGCACATCAATTATGGGATTTTCATAACAAACTTTTAGTGTTGTGTTAGTATTTTACCAATCACAAAGTTGTTCTGTCTTTGATGCATTGATAAATAATTATGTGCAAGTGTACAGCAATATGTAAAGAATTGCAATTACCATGACACGGATGCTTAGGTTGGAATATAAGCATATTTGGCAAGGTAGGTAGGTTAGTTGTATTTAGAGGGTCAATTTAACACCTAATAAAATGTCCTATGTGCTCCTTGGACGATGGGGTAGCTTGTAACTTGGGACTTCTTTGTGCTTAGTTAGTTTATATATATAATATATACACTTCTTTTCCTTTTTTTTTGTAAATATTTCATCACCTAAAGGCTAGCTACAAATTTCTTTGAATATCTTAATGATTACAAAATTGATTTTAGATGTCAGAGTTCCTATGGTTTTTAATTATGCCGCAATATTCCCAAAAAGACTAACCACATCAAGCTTTAATTCAATTCGTTTCCAGAAAGAAAAGGAGATAGGCTGAGACATGGCTAGGTTGACGTAGGAGTTGCTTATCACATAATAGCTTCTATCAAGGATAAATCCATACCTAATTGGTAACAAAAAGGATTGACTTTACATATAAAAGGCAAATATATCTACATATAGCACAACTACATACCGGTTTAGTAACCAAGGGTTGTCTTAATTAAGTTCACCTTTTCCGCAATCACACTAATACAAGCTATTTGCTGCAATGTCACTTTCCGAATTCCAAAAGTCGCATAGAGAATAGTCCGCACAAATTAAAATTGGCCCTGGCCATTGTATCTTCGGGTTGGGGACTACCCACGTTATATACTAGATGTTTGACATGATCAGCTTGTCTTGTCCTTTATTAATGGTCAAACAACGTTCTAATTGGAGAAGATTGGTCTTTTTCACATTTCAGTTTCGTGTTTCATACAAGCTATCTAAGACTAACTCGTTTCAATATTCATTTACAGTCACTCATTGTCACTGTCCTTTGTCTCACTTGTTCATCGTCTTGTTCATCTTTTTTCCCCCCTTACCCTTCTCCTTCCTCCCAATGAAGTGATGCTTTATGTACTGATAAATGTTCCATAAAATTAAGATTCAAATTGTTTAGGGGATTGCTTCTATAACTAAATTAATTTGGTTTTACTAATAATATTCTTTTGTGTTTTTGGCATAAGCATTAAAATTTGATATAGCTGCCAATTCAGATGTAGTACCATGATGATTTTTGTGGTCACATCCTTCAATATTTTTGGGGAAGGTATCGATCATTAAATGAAAAAGAAAAAAGGAAGAATATGGAAGCTACATACAGTCTTCATAAATGGAGAGTATGAAAAAGAAAAAGATTTACATTAAAAATTTTCAGTTTGACATCAGTACATCTAGCAAGCTCAATTCACCTGATATCTGTAAACATACATTGTATTGTTCTCCGTCACCTAATATAATGACTTCGGAAGCTCGTCGTTGATTAAGATATTGACCATGGTTGAGAAGATGCTTGGCTGCAACAGATATTAGTGGTTGCAAATTAGCTTGAGAAATTCAAGAAATAAGTATATTAATTTGTCCCAGTTAACTTTAAGCTTATAATGAGAAGAACGGCGTGAAGTGAACTTACTCAATGATATCCTTCCACAGATTTTCACTTGCCTCATCGTCCATCAAATCTCCCCAGGCTTCAAAGGTGGTTGAAGTTGAAGAGTGGTTAGAAATATCATTTGGGTTAATCTTGTCGTCCATTTGGTTCACTGTCGAGCACTCAGGTGAGGCCGGAACCAAAGGAGGAAGATGAGTTGGTTGTGGAACAGCAAATGATGTTCCATACTGATTGTTGCTGTTGGCGTAAACTTTTGTGTCCTTCATGGAATGACAGTCGCTAAAAAGGGTTTGAGGAGTGATTTCTAAGTTTTGGGTGTTGTTGGACTGAATATGGCCGATGTCTTTCGTTTCCAAAACAGTCTGACCACTGCTAAGAAGTCCCTCGGCTTGCATTCTAAGGTACTCTTGCAGCTGATGGTCACGAAAATTTGGTCCCAGGAAGTTGAGAGCGTCCAGGTTGGAAGGCGGACTCGAGCTCAAAACTTGCAGTATATTATGCAACATATGGAGTCTGGCAAGTTGTGTGGCATCTGGCTGTAATCTGAGTGCGTTTTCCCAAGGATTATTTATGAGATTGCTGAAATTAGCAGCAGCCAGCAACTGAGGTAGGTTGGCAAGAATGTTAAGGTCCGTCCTCTTCCTGTGAGTTACCGGATCGATTCCCATTTGGAGAAGTTTTTTCTTTAGATGGGTGTTCCAAAAGTTCTTGATTTCGTTATCCGTCCTGCCGGGAAGATTCTGTGCTATAGCCGACCACCTGCAAGTGAAAGCCAAAAACAAAGAGTTTAGTATCATGTAATATTCAATTCACTCATAACTTTCACTTAACTTTGTAGGGTATTCCTTACGAGTGGTTGCAAAATTATAAGTTTATATCTATATCGTACCGCAGTAGTACCCCCTATGAAGTTCTTTTGATAAAAGTTAATCTATGTTGGTCAAAGAGGAAATTGAAAATCAACTTAAACGAAGTATCATTATTACTTGTTTCCAAGAACGGCGTGAAGGTTGATGATAATTTGCTCTTCTTCTTCCGAGAACTTGCCTCTCTTAATATCAGGCCTCAGATAATTAGTCCACCGAAGCCTACAACTCTTACCACACCTGTTGAGACCAGCAAGCGCCGGAAGTGCTCTCCAACTTCCATGACCATGTTTCTGAATGTAATCGATTAGCTTCTGGTCTTCTTCTGGCGTCCATGGTCCTTTCTTCGGTACATTTTCAGCTTGAGTTGTTGATTTCATCATCTGCTGCATCCTGTAACACAGAAAGCTACTAACGAGTCACAACATTTGAACAAATACAAAACATAAGATTGTCCTTCAGGTCCATTAAATGAGTTGTTTTAGTTGAGGAAATGAAGTGGTTTCTAACCTGAGTGCAATACAGTTTAAGCCGCTGAGAAAGATAGGGTAGCTAGGGAGAGGATCGATGCTGGAAGACAAAGGGGAGGATCAATGCTGGTTTATATAGAGTGATCATGTCTGAGGATAGACAGCCGAACATGGTGTACCATGCAAGCTGTTCTCTCGACATGTTCTCTATGTTATAATGGGAAATTCCAACCATGCCCTAATAGCTTCCAAATTTAGGCTAGTAAAAACAGAAGGCAGGTTTTGTAATTGAGCTTTACCAGAGACAATTGGTATTATAAAACGTTAAGATTTGTTGCTTTCCTTTCTTCAACTCCATCTAATTAATTGTTCATTTTCATCAATTATTCAACTTTCTAAATTGATAATTTCGATGGAACTGATTCTCTTATTTTCCTTCCTTCCTCTCCTCATAATTTGTTAACTGTTTTTTTGTTTTGTTTATGGTAGTAACAAGGTTTTGTTTCTGCAATTCTATTTCCTTTCTGATTTTAAAATTTGTTCATAACCTGTCTCCTTTCTGGAAGGAAACGTATCCTAATTTTTCAAAGGGCCATGCAAGCTAAGTCAACAGGAGCAGGTCTATCCATCTATCTATTTCATGATCATCATAATCCTTACGACATAACTTGTTAAGGATTGATCATTAATTATTTTAACATATTCCTCCGATGCAATTAATTACTGTGTTTTCTATTTACATATATTTGCTGCTTGGAGGGTATTTTAGTAACCATGCTAACCACTTACATAAAGTAATTAAACCTAAAATATGACATTCACTTGTTGAAGAAGGCACATAATAATTAAGCTACGTACGTAGATTGCCTTGTTTCAGTACAGTTTACGCTACACACAAGCAACGAAGTTATTACCAATACTCGGGTTAGGTTAGAGTTAAGAGTACGTGGCATATACCAAAAGGGGTGATGTGTCTATTTTTCTTTGATCACAGAAAGAAGGAACCTCAAGATCAAAACTATTTAATCAATTAATTCTTTAGAATTAATCGGGTTTAAGAGGGACTGATCAGTATGTATAAGATGACACGCAAAAGCTAGCATCCGGTCTTCTGATGGGACCTGCTAAAGCCTAACGCACTTTTAACGACTTTATATTTTAAGGTTTAATTGTCTTTGTATTTCTAAGTTCAAGGTGCTGCGACTAATTACAATGGAATCAAGTGGCGTATATACATGTATATATAGAAACAGACTTTTCTTAGTTTCTTTTTAATGATGTAAGAAACTTACTTATGGTTCTCAAGCAAGAAAATTTGTATTTTCATACATCGCCAATTTGAACTTAAATATTGTTTCCACTCAGTTTGTGAAACATAATTTAGTTGTGGTCATTATATAATAGGTTGAAGATAAACCATTTTTAATATAACATTAAAAACTTGATACAATGTACATGATTTAGCTTAAAATAAAACACTTTTAACGATTTTATATTTTAATGTTATAGTTGTTTTTAGATCATTGTAATTAGTGTCGTACGTACGTATGTCTAGGTTAGCTAGGTATAAGTATGTCAAGTGGCAAATATAATATTTAACAGATACCCTAGTCATGTTTTAAATGATGCAAGAAATCCATGGCTTTCAACCAAGAAAGATAGCTCTCATATGAAAAATGAAAATTCATCTTTATTTTTCCTTAGGAAATCTTTCCCCTGAAAAGTTCCTCCGACCCTGGATGTAGCCATCTGTTGCGTGACGAACCGAGTGGCCATCACGAATCAAATAAAAGGTAGTTCACTGGGTATGTCTTTTCAGTCTAGAAGTGTTAATTCAAATCCAGCTCGTGCAAGCAAATTTTCTTCCCTAAAAAATGAGGATATTCTTCGGTCAGAACAATGCTCCTGTTCATGATTGAACCAAGAGAGAAAATAACAATTTAACTTAATGTTAATCAAGACATAGTTTCTATTGTAGTTATGCGATAATTTAAAATTTTGACACGAATAATTTTATATGAAATTAAAATTTTGAATATGCAATACACAAATTTAATTGTGATATGTAAATTCTCTTTTGTTTTTTTAATAATTTATGTATCTTTTATTCCAAATTTAAGATAAGTTAATAAGAGGTTAAAATTGACAACCGGTTCTTTAATATAGTTTAAAAATTTTAGAATGATTCAATAATTTTATATTTTTCACAATTATTGTAATGATTTTAATGTTTCAGATTCTATTAGATATCGATAGTCTTGACCTTAAAATCTAAATTTGCCTTTTTTAAACTTAATATTTGTACATCATTTGTAAAATCAAGTTTTGTTCATTTTATATAAACAATTAACAACCTAATCTAAAAGGGAAAGAAAAATAGACGAAGCCTCGTATCCTAGGTTAAAAAATATGCTATTTCATCATATTTTAAATTCTAATATAGCTTTTTCTTCCTTTTCAAGATATCCTTAATCTGATTCCAAATCATAGCAAAGATTTAGGCTAGACTATTTGTCTTGAATGAGTTCTTATACTATGCTTAAAACTCCCATAAAGTATATGCCCAACATACCGAAGGATATTCAAGAACATACTCTACGAAATAACATGTTAAGACGGCCACATTTCCAAATTTTTAAGGCATCATATCAACTCATTACATAATTTAATCATTTCAAATCTTCATTTTGAATAATTTCAGTCACAATCATTTTGGCCCATTTCATTTACAAACATATACAGTCTTTAATGTCATTTCATTTCTAAAATTTACATGTACATTATACAGCAGTTGAGAGATACATTCTTTGTACAACATAACTAAGACATTTGCAGGTACAATTAATCCCGACACTAACTTATGTCCAAATGCAGAAGTTACTTCAACTAGACTAGCTAAATCTTCTTTGAACCTGAAAATCAACGTTATTTTAATAAGTTTTGTGAACTTAGTGAGTAAACCATCATCGACGTGCTCACTTAAAATAGAACATAAATATACAAGTATATAACACAGTTCAATCAGTATCTCATATCATTCAGAATCAAATCTCATACATCACATCATTCATAATTTAGTACCTGCTCACAATATACATCGTATTTCAACAAGTCCATTATGAACACAAACATTTCACATAATCATTTCAGAATAATCCAATCATTCATTTCAATCATTCATATCATCAACATGTACGCAAACATTATATCAACTCAATTTAGTTATTCTTTGCAATCGTTCACATGATACATGTAATGATACAAATATACAAATATACATGAGACTCCACTTTCATTTTATTTTGTTATGATTGAGTATCTATTTCATTGTCTTGTATCCCTTATGGATACTGGGCTCATTTCAGATACTGTCTCGTACCTATTGTGGATAACGGGCCCACTAATTGTTCAACCTATGGCTCTTTATGCACATTTCCTGAGCTTTAAGCTCTTTTTCACGTTGATCACTCAGTTCATAACTCCTTTATTTGATCATCCATATTCATATAATAAAATGCATCATTTTACATAATATGCTATCAACAACTTTCATTCAATGTGCACAGTCATTTAGTATATTCATCGGATATGATTCTGACATTTAAGATACAGTTGAGAACACCTTTTCCATATTCACATACATTTAGAAAACACTTCTAATACAATCCTGAATATCAAACTTCATGAACCAACAATATCCAAAATTATCACAATCATGTCAGTAACAATTCAGTAATTGACATTAATCAAACAATTAAATCATAATGAGAAAACATCTAGGTTAACTCACCGTATATTCCAGATAAACTATTGCCTTGGTGACCCGGCAATGTTTGGATACTAACAATTTGCTTGTGCTTCTTTGATCATGCAATACACACAAATAATTCACACATTACTAAGTTGATCAATCATATGATTATTCAATCATACACATGTTTATATGTGTTACGTGCAATGCATGCTCGATTGACTATCTCGAGTATATATCTTTATTTACAAGTCTTGATCATTTATTCTTCATAGCTTGTATATATTTTGTTTGCAATTAAGTTTATACCTTAAGTAAGTTTGGTTACCCTTAATTCATCAATCATACATTCATCAATCCTATCCTAATATATTCACACTATTTCTTAATTCTCATTCAATTATATCTATTTAATTACTTATATCCTTTGAATTACATTTGCATTCATATAAGAACATCTTTATACTATTAACAACTCATACTTCCCAACTTCATATACATTTTTATCAAACAATCCATTCCTTAATTTATAATCTCAATTAACAACTTATACTTATCAAGCACTTAATCACGTAATCAAGCAACTTTCTAAGTTGATTTCAAGCCACAATCATATCCTAATGCTCCAAAGTAAAACCACTTACTCTTATATGGTTTAACCATCACACAAAACACATTTTTCACTTCAAAGCATTGCCCACGATCGTGGGATAGGTAAACCGAAGGTACTCCTTCATTTTTCCTTCAAAAAATTTCCAACTTTTAACATCTTCATATTAAATTCATACATCTTTATCATAGTCTATAAATTATACCTCATTTATACCTTAATTATATTTCAATTTCCTTATTAAATTCATTTCTAATTCTAACTTAAAATCATTCAATTGATAGCTTATAAACTATTATCTTTCATGCGTCAAAAATCAAAACAACAACTTTCATGGACTATCATTCATGCAGTCCTAGTTCTTTCCCATTTCAAAAGCACTATACTAGTACTTTTTCTTTAGCATAAATTTGCCTTTTTTGTACTTCAATATTCAATCTAATTCATCCATAAAACAACCTATATAACGCACGCTTTCATACATCAAGAACAAGACATAAAAGTATCCAAGTTCATGTATCAATTTTTAACACTTCATCATCAATATTATATACAATCCATCATAATTCAATCATCAAAAACTCGCTATTATAACATGCCATAAAGAATAATCTTTTAATTACTTGTCTAGCTCAAATTTCAGTTTAATTCATCAAGTTAGCCTAGCTCTGCACGCACGCAAAATCATCACCAATTCAAGGTATCAATAGTTGGTTTTTAGCAAGGCAAAATGACAATAGCTATCTTTGAGCAGATTATGGCTATCTTTGAGTGACTATGACCGAAATGGAAGCAAGATGCAAAAGTTATGAGGGTTTTGGTGGTGAGAGTAATGGAAAAGAGAAAAATAAACAAAGTCGAACTACTCCTATAGAAACTTGACACATTAGGTGCTAGATGTCACCTTATTACCATGATATATGTCTGTAAGCATGTAAATAATTTATCCACTCCATCAGTTGCCAAATGTCACCTAGTTACTTGTCCATTTGTCACTCAATGATCAATTCCATTTGTCAATTCTCTATGCTAATTGTCACCCAATTATGTATGCCAAATGTTACTCATTTTATAGACTTTGTTCTCCTAATTTTCTATGTATCCATTTGTTTTGCTACTTGACATTTTACCTAGACTAAAGTTACATTTTAATTCATCAATTTCTCAATTGTAACAATAAATTCTAAGTTATCAATTATAGTCCATCAATTCTTGTCATTGGTAATCCAAAGTACAAGACATGGAAATATACATTCATATTACATACACTTTGAATATGTCAATTGAGTGTAATTTGTCTAAATCACAATTCATGTGTGTATGCTAATATTATGCATATGAAAACAATCATAAAATCATATCATAAATGTGCCAGATTCATTCTGTATGATATCTCTTATATGAATCAATAGTCTAATACTTTAGATCCTTCAACAATTTAAGAGACAGGATATCACATATATATTAGGACCTCGATTATAAGGATTTTAATTATTGCGAAACTTGAGTTACAATTTCAATATGCGGATTCACTAAATTTACCATAAATTAATGAAGATTATACTAATTAGGGTTTGAAATCCTTAACTTTAGCTTAAGAATTAATAAAAATAACTGTCTGAATTTTTTTCAGGTGCTGAATTTAATAATTTTTTCATACAAAGTTGATGATTAGAACTAATAACCTTAATTCTAACATAAATTTAAAATATGATGTTGTCAAACGTAACTTAACAAAAGCTTAAAAGTTCAAACTTCTTTTGTCTGACTACCTTATCGATTATGCCTTTTCTCGCTTATAAAAATATTCACAATCTTGAGATAATGTGTTCTTATATTTCTCTACATTTCCTTTTCAAATTCTTATAATGTACATCTCGATATACAGGTTCGTCCATGTAGCTTGACAACCTAGTTTAATCAGTATATAATCTACTTTGAATGGGCTACAAACTAGATGGCACTAGATAGTACCGTATTTCAGATATACGGTGTTCAACGTGCTTCAATTGATACGAAACATATAGCTCATAACATCCTTCCTTTTCTCTATCAAGAATAAAGGCTCGAAGCGAAGACTACAAACCCTAATTTGAATGCTGAAAAAGTTTTGAGCGTTTCATTCTCATAAATATTTCTCGAAACTGTATTATGATTCTAATCAATAATTATAATGCTTAAAATATATCGTATTTGGTTGCTTGTGTACGCCACCCACCACAACCAGATTTCAGAACGTCCAATCAAAGATGATGATCAATAAAAGAGTCGATACTATGTATATCTTCCCCCAAGAGATTTGTTGTTCTGACTGTGTCAAGTGAAAATTGTACCTGAGAAACAAATTATAAATATAAATGTGTAACATGAAACAATCTGAACAGCCGCCTGTCAATCGTACCAAATTGGATTCTATTATATCATCATCATGTACCGGAAATGTTGGAACGGTAATTGTCAATTGTAGGTCATGCACATTTTGTAATCATATACTAACTAATAATACAATCTTCAACTAATCTCAAGTGTCTCCATTGCACAGTTGATCTTCCTCTCACCCAACAATCATTTTAATATAGGGGAACTGACTTGTCTTCTATGTCTAGGTTATGCCTTTCTTTTCCCTCTCTGGTCGTTACTTACGCATATTAAGCTTATGAGTCCAAATTACTCATCTTTTTTGGTGATTAAGATGAGTGGAATGCCCGAGCCGATCGACGTTGTATACTTTGCATACATCATGCTAGTTTTTACCATTCAACAATTTGAGATATTCAAAGAGAAACAGGTATTCATAATTATGGTCAAAGATTGAGCAATATTGTTTGCTACCAAATTTGAGAAAGATAAAGAACTTCTTATCATATTAAATTGCCACTATCGTTATTACATGCATCATCTGTGATATAATCTGCATGTTTAATATGGTTTATCGTCTCTTGAGTTGTTTCTCATGTTATAAAGAAATGAAAGTTGAAATTACAGTTATTTGTATTAATTTAACTAGCACAAACGGAGATGGTGGGATGGTTCGTGTATTTAGCAAATCTAACTATTTATTTTTGCTTGTTTCATAGAAACTGCATTCTCGAGAGTGGCTAGCTAGAGGCTGAAATCGTAGACAAATGTTACATGAATGCATTTTCAGACCTATTATCGACATTAAGTAGTAGTAAAAAGAAGAAAAAAAAGGTACTCATTGTACATAAGTGGGCATGTATAAGTTGCAATCCTGACGTTCAAATTTCCTTGTTTATGCATTTAATCTTTCAAACCCAAATTGGTACATCTAAGCTCCACACTTTTAATAATTAAGTTCGGATTAGCAATAAATAACGATTCATGTACCACAGATACTAAGGTATATATTAGAGGGACTTCTATCATTTTAATTAATGTACTTATCGTAATTGCTTGTTCTGAAATTATTCAGGCGACGGAATTTACACAGAAATAGATATCTACTTAATTTTTGTAAGGATCATATAAGTGTCAACATATAGGAATATAGATGGACATAGTGAGAAGATAGTTGCTAATACAAGCAATTTAATTATTTGAATAGGTGCAACTTGCAGCTTATGGATTGAGTGATCACCAAGCTGATTACGTCTTTTTTTATTTCTTTCCATATTCAAGGAAATTATCACTATCACATTCGTTATAGCACCAACGAGGAGGGCAAGCGTAACTATTGGAAATCCTCAGTTAAAAAAAGAAGAGGTACACTTTGAAATTGTCAATCAAACTAAATTTGGAACCCTACAATATCATTTGGATATACGTCAATGGGAATCTCTGGAGGGCCGTCCTCGTATTATCGCTTTCCCGTTACGTGTGAAGATGTTTCGACTTATTACCCTTGGAAATAAATCAACATCTCTACTTAATTATATATGGTCAATATATGTAGTTAATTCTATATATAAGCCTATTCTATCTTGCAGGCGTCTCAATGTTGTGCTGCCTTTGCCTTGACGTATTAAGAAGAATTAATTCAAAAAGGGAACTTGTAACCTTTGCGTCCCTTTTTTTTTAGAGTAAAAATCTGAAGAATGTAATTCCCCAGTTGCTTTAAATGATAGTTGCTTATCAAAAAATAACTCAATCAACAATTATGAATTTTTTATAATTTAACTGCAAACAGAAAAACTTAATATGCAACAAATAAATTGACACACGAAATTTGTTAGTGTAATTTGATACACACGACCTACGTCTAAGGAGTCTCACCCAGATTAATCAACTTTTACACAAGTACAATAGTCTTATACAAGGCTTTATTGAGCCAACACTATTTACCTCTTAATGCTACCTACTCGTATTCACTCTCCGTGAAAGTATTTCATACCCAATAATACGACTACTTCATGCTAACCTCAATAGACGATTTTTGAAACAACAAATGATAATAAAGAAAAAAATAATATCTTAAGTGATTAAATCAATAATAACATAAACAAAGAAACACTTGAGTCAAAAGACACTCCCCTATACGTGTAGTCTCGTTAAATCAAAATCATAGGAAGTTGTCTAACAAAAATCTACTATGAATCTTTTGAACTAATCACCAAAGAAACCCACTTACGACAACTTCAATACTCATCAATCGAGCATGTATAATTAATCTAAAAAACATACCAACAATGCAGCTGTCAATATTGATGGATAGATCACATAATTGTTCACCCAAGTATAAAGAAAATGGAGTGATAGGTCCCAATCAAAGCATTAGGAGATAAGAAGAAAGTATTCCACTTAGGGTAGGAATAAACCACAGAATTCTTTTTAATTGAAAATTGTCCCCCCTTCTTCATGATTCTAAGGAATTTAAATACATAAGAACTCAACAACTGTCCCTATTTTTTGGCCTACATCTCCAAATAATGGGACATGTAACATAGCAAAAGAAACAGAAAAAAACTGCACTTGACCTATTCTTAAGCAAGCCACCAGAAAGCCACGTATCTTGACTCATTCAATCCACATATCTCGGGTTCTTCTTGGATACTCTTATCATGGAGCTGCAAACAATAATCAATCGGCTACATATTTTTCCATAATAAAACATATTTATCTTATCTTTAATAAAATTCCTATCTTTTATATGATTCTATTTCATGTAGGATTCTTTCCTTCCACACTATCTTAACTTTCAAGAATACTACATTATCCAAGATAGTAAAATCTTATTTCAAGTCAACTTCTTATCATAAAAGATATACCAAATATATCAAAATACAAATAATCTAGTGTATGGTAAGTAATATACAATAATGTCTGATATTTCTTATGTACTAAGAGACATAATGTAATGAAAAGATTTTTATAATTTACAAATTTTTTATTTTTTAAAGAGGATATCTTTAGACGAAATACAATTTTATTATCATTAAAAATATATAAACATTGATAATATTACAACATTAAATAATTCAAAAAGTTTATTTGAAAGTATTATTTTAAAAGTTACTCTAATCCATTTTTTATAAGCTCCAAATTGCTAAGGACTAGCATATGAAATTTGAAAATACTGATAAAAGGATGATTCTGACTGCAAAATATCTCAAATATCTCACTTTGAGATGAGAATTTTTTTAGAAATATGTAGATAATGGTACCGTTGTTTCGATTCATCTCTAATGAAGCAATGTAGGTAGGTCTCCAAAATTCAATTTACAACCTTTGTTTGTTCGTTAATTTAGGGATAATAAGAACTATTGAACATTAATATGATGCCAATAATTTCGAAAAGTTCCTTCCATATTGAACAAAAAAAGGCTTTATCATGATCCTGACTATTGATTTGGGTGTACTATATGGAAAATAAATTATCACCAAAAATTGAGTTGCCAAATTATTGGCAGTGGGCTTAATTGGAAGGTCGATGAAGTATATGTATTTAGTAAGGTGATCTACCACAAACCATGTTACCGTATGTCTATATGAAGTTTAGTGATAAAATCCATAGAAATATCTTTCCTAACCTTACTAAGGGTTGGTAAAGGCTGTAAAGGATCATAAGGTTTCTATAAAAGATAATTATTTTGCTGACATGTAACACATTATGACATGAATGATTTATCATCTTTGTATAATGTAGGATAAGAGAACAAAGCACTGAGGTGAGCTATTGTTGCTTAATCCTATAATGCCCAGTTGATGGACTAGAATAAAACTCAAAAAGAAAAGAGGACCCTAAATCATCCACATCAGGTTAAAAAACCTAATCGTTATAGTATAAATCCATTAAGAAAATGATAATGTTGTTGTTGATTATTGGACTTCAATGTTTTGATTAAATGTTTTTCCTGTGAGTGTAAAACCGATGGAGGTGATCTAAGATGGATGGAAATGGAGAAGCAAAGGCAGCATAGAGAAATTCAGAGTTGGAGTAACAACAATATAGTGCATCAACCACCGTGTTAATATATTTCAAAATCTTAATCCAATAGCTTACATGCCCATTTATGTTGTTCTGGTTTTTTTATTCTTAGATTAATTTAATAACCATAAAGGCATGACCCATTTTACTTGGGTTGATTTAATATAAAACGGACCCAAAATAATGGTTATTAGGCTTGTAGAGAATATTCAGGTCATTAGGGTTTTATTATAATTAACAAAAACCCTTCCTCTCCCTTCATACAAATTAATAGTTACCAAATAAAAGATAAATTCTTGCACTATTGGAAAAGAATGAAGAAAAGAGAAGGAGAGACTTGATAAATTCTTTGTGTAGAGAAGATGTTTGCATCCCAAAGTATTAAAGATCTATCATTATAGACACATATATTAAACATGGACTAAGTTTAATATTTCTTTCTCTATCTTATAACATGAATCCTAATTGAATGACTTGAATCAATTGTATTATAGATGATCTTGGGAGAATTTTAGATTTGGAATATTTTCCAGAATATTATAGTCTAAATTTACATGTGGTCTCAAAGTAAGATTATAATACTTTGATTTGCATTAAAGTTAACCTTAGGATTCATGGTAGCCATTAATATTTCTTAAGGTTATAGAACACCATTAAAATTATTTTATTACTTTCACTATAATTTTTCTATTCAACAAGATCATAGCGATAGGAACTCATCAATGTGTCTCACCATTAATTATATTCAAAGCGATAGGAGGTGTAAGGAAAGAAAGAATCTTTCGGTTGTTACAAGTAGTGGACCAATGTCACTATGCATCTTAAAAACCCTCGTGGGATCATGATTGTGTTCATATATGTAGTTTGTTGGACATAGTGTTTTCTGTTTTGAAGACAAAAGGTTAAATAAAAGGTCAATTACATTATGTTCGTATGGCCTACCATCGAACAGCTTTAGGTTTTTAATTGTAAAGCATAAGTTGTTGGGGTTAAAATGTGTGGACATCATGATTTTCGTGCTGAAAAATCAAAAAGGGTGAATATGTATATAATCAATTATGTTTTGGTCCTTATGGTTTTGGACCATTAAAATTTGGTAATAAATGAATATGCATGTTAAAGTTTGTTAGTTTTGAACTTTACATAATGATCTTTCAACATTATAATTAAATTTCCAAATTTATTTATACTTAATTAAAATTTTACTATATAGAAAGCTAGTTAGTCACCAAAGTGTCATTGCTTAAAAAAAATCTAGACATTTAATTATGCTTTCTTTCAATTGTTCATGTTATATGATGCTAATAAATGATATAAAAGATGAACTAAACAATGGAAATTATTGATTATAATGCTATGAGATTACCTAAAGGTGGGTGGATCATTGCTTATAATTAATAATGTTAAAGAGACTTATCAACATACTTGGTGAATATGTTTATATATCCAAAGATAACATGCATATTAGCTTGAGTAAAATTGACTTTCTATTAAAGTTTGTATATATATGTTGTTAGCATCATTATGGATTAAGGATATGTATTTAAGTAATAACCAAAGGTGAAATATATAAATTAAAGTTTATTATTGTCTAAATCCATTAATTGTACTTAAAGCATTAAGGTGTGAGTTTGTATTATGTTTGTAGCCCTTAATAATTTGTTAGTTATGGGCAATGGTTTGATCAAGTTCAATGGGCTAAACTATGCCAATTAGTCTGAGCAAATTCAACTTTAGTTAGGCATTGTGGATAAGGACCTAACATTAGTTGCTGAGAAGCTAGCAACCATTATTGAGACTAGTATAAAGCTGAAAAGACATAGTTTGAGGCTTGAGAAAAGTTTAATAGGCTGAGTCTAAACTTGATGCAAATGGTTGAAATGCTAAGTCATCAATGCCTAATGCGGACAATGAAAAGTAATTCATCATGAAAATCAAGCAGTACTCATAATCAGACACAACTGACAAGTCTATTGAAGGAAACTTGATGAGTAAATTGACTAATAAGAAGTTTGATTAATCTCAACCTATCTATGATCATATAACATGCATGTCAAATCTAGCTATAAATTTGAAATCAATGGGTATGGATGTGATTAAATCCTTCCTAGTATAGTTTATTATCAACTCAATTCCTCTTGAATTTGGTCAGTTCCAAGTGAATTATAACACTTTTAAGGAGAAATGAAACTTTCAAGAAATCAAGGCTGTGTTGGTGTAGGAGGAAGGGAGATTAAAGAAAATGAAGGAACACTCTATTCTTCTTACAATACACAATTAAGCTAGCAACAAAAAGGAAAAGTTAGGAAAGAAGAACAATAAGAAGGACAAAGTCCTAATGAAGGTTAATGAGGGCCAAATTCATAAAGAATAGCGTTGTTTTTTTACAAGAAAGATGGTCACCTCAAGAAAGATTGCCTTAAGAGAATGACTTGGTTCGAAAAGAAAGGTAAGTACTATGTTTCAGTATATTTTAAATCAAACCTTATTGAGGTGCCCAATAATACCTAGTGGTTAGATTCATGTGCAACTACTTATGTGTCACATATTATGAAGGGATTCCTTTTAATCCAAACCATAAACAGAACTTAAGACTGCTTATATATGAGTAACATAATGAAGCCATGAGTAGAAGGAATTAGGGCATATAAATTGATCCTAGACACTAGTTATAGTCTAGATCTTGAAAAGTGTCTTTATGTTCTTAGATGTGCTAGAAATTTAGTTTATGTTAGTAAGTTGGATAAGATAGGTTTTAATTGCAATAATGGAAATGATGTTTTTTCTCTATAAGTTTTAATTACAATGTTGAAAACGGTGTTTTTTTTCTTTATATAAACGACGGTACTATTATAGTTCTAGTATATTAATGGATGGTTTATATCATTTTAACCTTGATATTAATTATTCTGAATCCCTATTTCATGTTGAACACAACACATAATGAACACTTTGTTTACTTATAGCATCAAAGGTTAGGTCATATATTTAGAGACAGGGTGATGAGGTTAGTGAACAGTGAAATCTTTCTTCAATTAGATTTTATTGATCAGGATGTATGTGTGGATTGCATTAAAGGTAGGCAAACCAAATACATATCTAAAAGTTCAGCTACAGGAAGTGCTTAGTTACTTGAATTAATACACATTGATATATGTGGTACATTTCATGTTTCATCTTGTGGTAGTGAAAAGTATTTTGTCACCTTTATTGATGACTATCATGTTATTATTATCTTTATTTACTGCATGAAAAGTCTCAATCAGTGTACATTCCTAAGGTGTTCACTAACATGGTGGAAAGGCAGTTAGATAGAAAAGTGAAAGCAGTAAAGTCTGATAGAGTTGGTGAATATTATAATCAGACTTGGTGAATATTATGGTAAATATGATGAGAATGGACATTGTACAGGTCGATTTGCAAAACTTCTTAAAAGTCGAGGCATTTGTGCACAGTATACAATGCCCGATCATCACATCAGAATGATGTAGTTGAAAGGTAGAATTGTACTCTTATAGATATGATTAGGAGTATGTTAAGTGATATTAATATAGTTGAATATTTACTTAATAAGATTCCTGGTAAAAGTAGTTCCTATGACATCTTATGAATTGTGGATAGGTAGGAAACCTAGCTTGAGGCACATGCATGTTTAAGGTTGTTCAGCAAAAATAAAGATTTATAATCCTCACGAAAGAAAACTTGACGGAAAAACTATTAGTGGTTACTTCATCGGTTATCTAGAATAGTCCAAAAGGTACATATTTTATTGTCCTAATTATGGTACAAAAATATTTTAATAGTGTGTCAAAATTTCGTTTATTACTAAGTTCTGTCACTAAAAGTATATGCAATTTGGCAACTATTTCTTGTTAAAATAATATATTAAAATTAACCACTCTAGTGATTAATATTGTCATTATTGTATGAATTTTAGGGGCTAGAAGTTACTTGTCATGATTTTTTTAATATTATTATTTGCAAATAAATTTAAATATTTTCTTATAAAATATTCAAACTACATATATAGATAATCCAAAATTAGAATTTTACACATCAATAGATATTTGGTAAACATAACTTTGAAATTTCTTCAAAATAAAATCAAAATTTTGTAATGAAAATCTTGCTCCAAAATATTAAGCAAAACTCTTAACTTATTCAAAATTTAAAAATAAAGTTCTTACTAATGCTCAATCATGGGATACATCTGTCAAAATTGTATTGGCCTAGCAAGTTTAGCCTGACTCACAAGAAGAATGGTTAAATGCACTATTATGTCAAAAATAAGTGAGGAAATATATTAAAGATTAATGTATTGATAAGAGATTAACTAAATTAGAAGCTTATAAGAACCAACAAAAGAAACTTGGCTATAATATTTAGATCCAACGATAAAAAGAGGCATAACAGATTATGTTTTAAAGGTTAAGGCCCAACAGCCCAAAGAGAAACACAAAGCCTAACCCTCACCCAGCTTCACTTTCGTAGACTCACCCCATTTACAACAGCTTGGGGATGCACAGAGGGAGAGAGCAACAATGGTTTCAGGATCTGGGATATGCACGAAAAGGGTGGCAGTGGATGCCAGACACCATATGGTAGGCCGCTTGGCTTCGATCGTTACGAAGGAGTTGTTGAATGGGCAAAAGGTGGTTGTTGTGGGATGTGAAGAGATATGCTTATCTTGTGGATTGGTAAGGCAAAAGATGAAGTATATGAGGTTCTTGCGTAAGCGCATGAACACTAAGCCTTCCCATGGTCGTATCCACCTTTGTGCTCCTTCTAAGATTCTTTAGCGCACTATTCGCGGGTAAATCTATTATTTATTTGTACATCTCGGTGTTTTAATGGTTGTAATCGATTTGTTATGCTGAATTGATAATTGAGTTTCTTTTATAATGACTACTTATGGAAGCTAGCGTTTACAGTTGCTTAAATTTAGGTAATTGAGTTATTGGTATCCTGGAAAAAGTTGTCTTTATATTGAGGTTTGTTGTCTGGGATTGACTGAAAAGGTCACGTTAATACTGCATTCTGTTTAAAATGGTGAGAAGATGTGCCTTTGCTTTTCCAAATGAGTATAGAAGTCATTTTATGTTCATTTCATTGTGATATGGAATTGTTGCCTATTGGATTTTGGGAAAGAGGATGTACCGGTTGCAGGAGAATGAAGGTTGCTTGTATTTTTTCTAGTCGTTTTTCCTATATGCAATATTTATACTTCAGGTTTCAAATTCTTTTTGAATTGTAGGATGATTCTTCAAAAGACCAAGCGCGGAGATGCTGCCCTTACTCGCCTGAAGGTTTATGAGGGTGTGCCTCCCCCTTATGACAAGATAAAGAGGATGGTGATTCCAGATGCCCTCAAGTGAGTTTTTAAATGTTAGTTCCATTTTAATTGTTTTTTTTTAATGTTTATTAACTGAAACATTAGTCTTTAATTTGGGATAAACTTGCATGATGGGAAAATTAGGGTTTTGAGGCTACAGGCTGGGCACAAGTACTGCTTACTAGGAAAGTTATCATCTGAGGTTTGGTGAAACTAGTATGACATAGTTAAGTTATGAACTGTCTAGCCGTTTCCTTCTTTTACATACCTCTAACAGTTTACCCCATGATTGTGTTTGTGTCACTAAATTAAAGGGATTTGACCTAATATATATATATTCTTGTGTGGTTCTAGCATTTCTACTTTGTTTGTGGAAGATATATCTTTTGATTCTCTATTTTACTTCTAATTGCAGTTTGCATTTTTCCTACAAATCTTTTAGTGATATAATTTTTTTTTTCTGTATATTAGGTTGAGCTGATAGCACCATTGATGCTAATACGCAAGATTGCAAGTTACTAGTGTTCTCTGATCTACTTTAATATGCTTTTCCTTGGGAGCTCGAGAGGGCTAGAAAGGATGGGGTTTAGGTGGCACGAGAGGAAGAATCAGTTGACAAAACTGAGGGTTAAAGTTGAGAAGATTGCAGAGGAGAAGCTAGGTCCCCAGCTAGACATTATCACTCCCATCAAATATTAATGCTACGTAGAGTTGTTTTTTTGCTTCTTGTGGGTGAAAGGTAGACTCCTATCATAAACTAAATATGTTTTCTGTTTTTTCTTGTTATAAATTTAATAATACTATTTGTCATAAATAAGAAGAATTAGTGATAAATTTATTGTAACATGTAATTTTTATTTAATGGCAACATTATTGTAACATATAACTTTCATATTTGTGACGAAATATTTAAGACAATATGGTCACTGATACAAATTTCTTTTACCACTAATGCAATTTTATTGTTGAATTGATATTTTTATTTGTGACAATAATAAACATACCAGTGACAATAGCTTTTTTTTTTGGGTAAATAAGAAAGTTTATAAATGAATAGGAATTATGTACATCTAGAGATTGTCCGGTCTACAATCTCCTATCCAATTCAGAAACTTGACTTACAAGAGACTAAAACGATCCGTACAAAGTTATCCTTTAATCAAGAGAACCACAATAACAAGCCAAAACCGTAACTCCAATCTCCATTGACACATCAGGACCATCTTTCTAGTAACACAAATATATGCAACAAACTCATTTATCCTGTGCTCGATCATCTTGTAGCTTTTGTTACCATGCTTCCATAACTCATTCTTCAAATCTTTGTAGAAATTGAGGCTATCTCTTCATCTTATGTTACTCCTTTTGTAGCTATCAAGGAAGGAATCAGTTGCTCTCTCTTAACCCACACCTTGGTCTAGAATCAACCTGCAATCAATTCATTAAAATATAAACTACACCTATTTTACCTTCTCTCGGTGTTTGAGATGAGGTGTTCTATAACTTAAAAGATTATTCGCGTGTTAAGGCTCCCTACATCCAAGGCTTCATCTTTGAAAGTTCAAACGTTTCGTTCAGTCCACACGTTATACACAACAATGGCAAGGATAATGATGAAGGTATTTATATCACAGTTCTGAAAAGTTGGAGTCTGGTTAACCTAAAGTAAAATAGATTGTAAATTTGGCAGTTGAGGTAGGCGAATTTGGAAGTGATTTAGATTATTGAACCATACGGTTTTATAGAAAGGACAATCAAAAAATAAATGTTCAATAGTCTCTGAAGCCAAAAAACACAATGAGCATCGATTTGGGGTATGGAGGTAAATTAGTTTGTCCCTAGTGTGCAATTTATTGTTACTAGTGACAATAGCTTTTTTCAAAACAAATTTTTATTTTTGTGATAAAATGATGTTGATATTTTTTCCTTAAAATATTAGTGACCAAGAAGTAATGGACATCGATAAAAAGAGCACGAATGACAAATATTGTTACTATTTTCAATTATTTTAATGACGATGATGTTGTTATAATAAAATGAAATACTGTTATGACTTTATTCGTCACTACTTTATATTGTTTCTGTTAACAAATTTGGCACAAATATGTAAAGTTACTGTGGCCATATAGTTTGTTACACATTCCATAATTTTTAGTGTCAGTACTTTTGTCACAAAAGTGTTGCATAATTGTGACCAATTTTCTAAATTAGTCATTATTTCATTAGTAACGGAGGTATTTGTGACAGGAGGTGATGACTTTAAAATTTGTTTACTATTAATAGTAGTAACTAATATTACTACTTTTAGTGACAATTTTTGTTTTGACTAAAAATACAATTTATTGTAGTACAAGTTGTTGATCCTCTTGTTATATCATAGTCACGCAATATATCCGAGCAACAAGTTAATATTCCAAAACCTTAAGATGAGAATATCAACAATGAATTAGTAAATAATGTGCAAGTTACAAATGATTAAGTGATACCATAAGAAACAACGTTATGTAGGTCTATAAGGGAGAAAAGACAAGTTATATCAGATGACTATATGGTGTATTCACTTAAGCATGAGTGTGACTTGAGCATTGATAAGGATCTAGTCTCATTTAAAGAAGCCTTGAAATGTAACAATTTTGAAAAGTGGCTCAATGTTATGAAACAAGAGTTAAAATCTATGGATGATAATCAAGTTTGGTAACTAGTTGAGCTACCTAAAGGCTCAATGCAAATGGGTTTAAGACCAAAAGAGACTCGAAAAGTAATATTGAAAGGTATAAAGTCAGAATTGTAGCCAAAGGTTATACTCAAAAGGATGGTATTGACTTTAAAAAGATCTTATCTCTAGTTTTAAAGGACTCTTTAAGAATTGTTATGACATTGGTAGCTTATTATGAATTAGAGCTTTAACGAATGATTGTAAAGATTGTTTTTCTGAATGGTGACTTAAAAGAAGAAGATTATATGGACCAAACAGAAAGTTTTGTGACTTTAGAAAAGGAAAATATAGTGCGTAAATTATAAAAGTCAATATATGGTTTGAAACAGGCTTACTGAAAGTGGTATTTTAAGTTTAATGATACCATTACCTTGTATAGTTTTGTAAAGAACACTGTTGATAGGTGTATATGTATGAAGGTTAATGGGAGCAAGTTCATTATTTTGGTACTTTATGTTGACAATATTCTTTTAGTTGCTAATGATTGGGGTTCGTTAATGTAAAGAAATTTCTTTCTAATAACTTTAAAATGAAAAATATAAGTGAGAGATCCTATGTGATTAAAATAGAAATATTTCGTGATAGGGCACAAGGATTATTAGGGTTGTCTTAGAAAGGATGTATCAATAAATTATTAGAAAGATTTAGGATGATAAAAATGCTTAGCACTAGAGTTCCAATTCAAAAATAGGATAAATTTAGTGAAATACAATGTCCCAAGCATTTTTGAATGCAAGGAAACAGAATTACACATCTGTAGTTGGGAGTCTGATGTATATTCAGACTTGTACTCAGCAAGATATCAATTTTGCTGTTAGAATGTTAGGTTGATATCAAAGTAATCCCGGAATGGACCACTAGAAAGTTGAAAAGAAAGGACTTACGTATTTATAAGGCACCAAGGATTACATGCTCACATAGCAACTTAGAAGTGATTGGTTATTTAGATTTAGACTATGCTGTTTGTGTAGATTCAAGGAAATCTAGTTTCAGTTATCTATTCCAACTAGTAGGAGGGGCAGTTTCTTGGAAGAATGGAAAATAATCTATCATTGTTACTTCCAATATGAAGGTTGAATTTATGGCATACTTTAAGGTCATTTTCAAGCATTGTGATTGCGAAACTTTGTCTTAGGGTTAGGTATTGTCGACAATATAGCTAAATTGCTAAGAATTTATTGTGATAATTTTACAACTATCTTTTTTCTTTAAAAATGATAATTATTCTAACAGTAATAAACACATGGATTTGAAATACTTATCAGTCAAAGAAGAAATGTAAAAATATAAAGTATCAATTGAGCATATTGGAATGGTAGCGGATCCACTAACTAAGGGATTACCACGTAAGACATTTATTATTCATTTTGAAGGGATGGGCATTATAGATGAGTCCTTGTTAACATGAGATCATGTTATGTGTATACATATGTTTGGATATTTGTTGTTATTGTTTTGACTTTTATGAATTCAATTAAAGTTATGTTTTTGCTTATTTGTTAGTTATCATATTATGTTGTATACACATTTTTTTAATTGTAAAGACAAATTATGTTTTAAGAAAATATTAAAGTTGAGAATTACAATGTTTCTCAATTACATTTATTTTGAGTTAAGTTGATTGTGTGATACATGGAAAAAATCATGTATTTAGATGACTTGTAACTGCCATGATCCCATCATTTCAATTCATTCAAGTTTGATAACTTGATAGATTCAATATATAGTGCACATTTATATTGTTGGATCATCAAGTCGTAATATAGGTCAAGTGAGAGATTGATAGATTAATTTAATAATCATAAAGGTGTGACCCATATTACTTGGGATGATTCTAATATAAGGTGGGCCCAAGATAATGGTTATTGGGCTTGCAGAGAATATTAGAGTCACTAAGGTTTTATTATAATTAATAGGAACCCTTCCCTCTCCCTTCATACAAGTTAATAGTTACCAAACAAAAGTTATGTTCTTGCACCATTGGAAAAGAACAAAGAAAAGAGAAGGAGAGACTGGATAAATTCTTTGTGTAGAGAAGGTGTTTGCATCCAAAAGGATTAAAGATCTATCATTATAGACACATATTAAACATGAACTAAGGTTAGTCTATCTTTCTCTCTTATAGCATGAATCCTAATTGAATGAGTTGAATCAATTATGTTATACATGATCTTGGGAGAATTTTAGACTTGAAATATTTTCCAGAATATTATTCTCTAAATTTACATACATGACTTGAGTCATCAGTTCTTTCAAGCTTTTCTCATATGTATAAATTCGAAAATGATGCCAATATTTTTAATTAGTCCCAGTTATAGTATACATGTTGGATTTTAGAATCAGAAACTAATTAAAAAATAGAGTAGAAAATAGGTAATGCAAGAGGTAATTTATTGATAGGTTTTCCTTTACATTGATGATAAAGGCCTAAATATATAGGCAATGAAATAATAAACTTAGCTGATATTTCGGCAAAAATTATCCAAACAAATCAAAAGTATAAATCCTAATAAATAACAACTCTATCTTAAAAGATAAAATTTTATCTTTTAATAGATAACAAATCTTATCTTTAGTACTATCTTACTACTAAATTTTATCTTTAAACAAAGACCACATTTTTACAACTTTGAATCATTCTCTAATAATACATCTCTCTAACATACATGGAGGAGGTTTGCATTCTTGGGGATATCTTCTTGCTAAAGAACGAGATCAGGTGCTTGGCTTGTAAAAAAGGAATTCCAATGCCCAATCCAAAGGCATTCGCGGTGGCATCAAAAGAATGGGAAAAATCTGGCAATCATAATATAGAAGTTAGATTTTCCTGTATTGTATTAAAGCTATCTTTGCTGTATTTGACCATATAGACTCTTAACTATTTTAATAGATTGGTGAGAGAAGCAGCAAGTGTGTCATATTGTCATGCAAAGCAATGATATAATCCTTGAGGTTCAGGAACCCACGTAACTATTTAAGAGAGCAAGGCCTTGGTCACTCTAAAATCACCTAAATTTTGACACTATCAGCAAAAATAATATGCCCCAAGTAGAAACTCTAAAAACACATTTGTAAAGTTCATTATAAAATGTGTTATCAGATAATAAAAGAAAAAACCTATCAAGGGTGAATGTAAGTAGGACTGTAGAAAATCATACATACATAATTCGTTGAAAATTTGAAGAGTGCATTAATTAAGCCGAAAGGTATAACTAAGAATTCGTAATGGCCATCAAACTTATCTATCTTCTGGTGCAACCCTGATTTAGTGATGCCCTGACCGTATATTGATTATTGAAAAAAAAACTTAGCTCTATGGAACTCGTCTAGTACTCATTAGCTCTATGTAACTCGTCCAGTAACTTATCACTAATATCAATTGGATACTTATCCTTTATAGTTACCATAGTCAAGACCTGATAGTCCACACAAAATTGCTAAATTATATCTTTTTTAGCTAAAAAAACTGGGGATGAGTAAGGGCTAGTGATAGGAGTAATTACCCCTTCTTGAAGCATTTCAAATATCATAAAAGTCATAGCATCCTTATAGGCATGGGGATATCTTTAATCTTTGACATTCACAAGGTAAAATAGGAATCCTGTAATAAGGGAGTAAAATACTCGCAAATTCAAAAAGTAAAAGTTATGAATCTATAAGAAAAGTGAAAACAATCTAGAGTAGTGTCTACATAAAACAATTTAGGAGTAGAATGGGATCTACGTTAATGGACACTTCATGAATGGTCTTTATAGAGTCAATTTCTACTAATTGACAAGTTTTTTTTATAAAAGATTGAAGAGAGTAAAACCTTATAATCACTTGTGAAAGTGCTTAAGGAGTTTTAGTGATAAAATTTTGTAGTTAGAATAGATAAATCATAGATGATAGGACCTAAGTATTGCAACCAAAATAATATCAACATCTTTAATATGTAAAAGATAGAAAGGCATAGTGAAATCATGAGTTTGTATAACAATATCTATACCTAAGCAATGTATAAAAACACCATTGCCTATTATTACTAAAAATCTAGGCTGTGGAATAATGCAAAGGTTAAGAAATAAGGTATGCCTAGGATGCATAATATTATGGGAGCTTTCGGAATCCATTAGATATGTCACATTGTAATAGTGGAAATAGAAAGTGTAGAAATGGATAAACCCATGAAATTTTGGTTGTTATATTAAAGATATATTCCCTTTTTCTTATCACGCTCTTACACTTGCCAGCCATGCTAACGATATGTAAAGGAATAGTACATATGACTTAGAGATACACTCTCTACGTAACTTTAATAAAATGTTGCGTTTGGAACACTCTACAACAATACCTCACCCTTAAGAGCGTACTTGTCCTCAAGGACGACCTTCAATGTTATCTATGAAATCTGGAAATTGCTGAGCAAACTTGTGGTATTCAACCCATGGAGCATCATCTGGAGAAACATGAGCCCACCTCACCAACACCTCTATAACAACACATCCCTTCTTTTTAACCATTTTCCTATGCAAGATAGCCTCAGGCTGGAGGGCCACTGTTCCATCATCCATGATAGGCAAAATAAAAGATGGTGTTTTTATGCCATGGTGTCGTTTAAAAAGCAACATATGAAAGATATCATGCATTTTGGATTGGGGAGGTAAATCTAATTTGTATGCGACATCTTCGTTTCTTTAATGACTTCAAAAGGGCCATATTAATTGGCAGACAATTTGTGAAATGCTCAGTTTAGTAGGGTTGATTGGCGATAAGGTTACATCTTGAGGTATACACAATCTCCAACTTGAAAAGTACGTTCCACTTGTTTTGTATCAGCTTGTTTCTTCATGCAAGCTTGAGCATTGTTTAAGTTTCTCCTTAATATGGATGATATTTGTTCATGTGTTCGAAGCTCCTTATCCACCAAGTCTATAATAGAGGATCCTACCATGTACAAAGCAAAGAAAGGCGTCATCCCAATGGCTGAATGGTTGTTGGGACCTGATCTCGAAGACCGGATCCCAACTGAGAAAGCGTATCAAAAACGGAAGAGTCGAAAATCGAAGCCAACAAAACGAACGAAAACACGAATTGGATTATAGAGTGAAACAAAGCGAAGCAAATACAAAGTGAACACAAATCGAAAACGAATACGAAAACGAAACAAATATGAATCGAAACAAAGAAAAGAAATGAAAACGAGACAAATGAATGTCAAAACGAAAACGAAAGCAAATAGGTTCAAATCAAATTCTGACATCTGCGAACAAATAGTGTAGAAATACTATCGCGTTGGAAACCCTAAGACTAACTAATCCGAAATCGGTATAATTTTTTTTCTTTTTCTTATAACCATCTTTATTCAAATTCATGCAAATCTATACAATTTCCCTTTTCTTGGAAAATTTATCCGCAATCAATTTCTCAATGCATAACAAACTTCTTATACATGCAAAGTCTCAATCCTTAATTGTAGCGCCCCCTTACCACAGGGTACCCACCGGGACACCCGAAGGTCATTCCGGCACATATCCTACGATG
>JANTPM010000007.1:6788338-6800272 GCA_025434745.1 Erythroxylum divaricatum | reverse complement strand
CCTCAAGAGTTGGACTCCGGTCACGGGATCCAACAGTTGGGGTCCGATCTACGGGTCGGGACCCGAAAATCACCTCCTTTTTTTCCCTTACCAAACCATTCTCATCCATTATGAAAAATAGAAAAGTAAGAATCTTCTTAAGGAATTGAACTTATTTCAAAAGCACACACAAACAAAATTGAAAACCTAATATAATACGAATGATGAAACAACCAAAAGTTGAAAATCATGGGCGGCCTCCCATGCAGCACTTTGTTTATCGTCGCTAGCCCGACGTCCTTTATTTGCTCATGGTAGTTCAAATGGGTCATGTGATGGTAACTCAACCTACTAGACTATGCTTCTTACCACCTTTCTTTTTTCGTTTTCTTCTTTTTTCGAGTCTTTAGTTAGATTTATGGTCTTTCTAATGAGTCCCTACAAGTATAATCTTGCTCAACTTCTTCACAAAATGTATTGCTCTTTACAGCTTCCATAGATTTGAGAAATTGTTTTTAACATTAGACATTTTAAATGATACCTTGTCATCCCCCACTCTCAGAGTCAATTCACCTTCATCAATGTTTGTGATAGAGCGGTCGGTGGATAAAATGGTCTCCCTAGGATAATATGTGTCTCTACATCTTCTTCTATGTCTAAGATTACAAAACTGTGGGAAAAGTGAACTTGTCAACCCTAACCAGAACATCTTTAACTACAACTCTAAGACGGTGGATTGATCTATCAACTATTTGAACATGGATCCTAGTGGATTTTATTCAACCTAACTCTATTTTTTTACACAAGGTACAAGGCATCATACTTATACTAGCTCTTAGATCCGCAAACACCTTATCCATTCTGACACTACCAATAGTGCATGAGATGTAAAAATCTCCCAAATCACCTCATTTTTGTGGTAGTGTTATCACTTTAATGGAGTTCTTGTTGCGTAACAATTCATTCTCCAACTTCTCTTTTATAGATTCCTTAGGAGCAAGTTGCGCTTTTAATTGCTCTATTGTATCTAGAACTTCATTCAGTTATGCTTCCTTTGATTTCCTCATCGCTCTAATAGGATATGGAAACAGAGAATGATATTTCTTGATTTCAGTTAGGTTAATATTTAACCTGCAGGGAACTTTCATTAGCCTTTTGCCTTTCTTCTTCCCCATCATCTTTAACTTGATTGGGCTTTTCTTCAACAGCCTGGGTGATTACCATTATCCTTTCCTTTGGATTCACCTCAATATTGCTAGAAAGGGTTCCCGCACTTTGTGTCGATAATGCGTTTACTAATTGTCTCATTTGGACTTCTAAGTTATGTATGAAGACGGCGAGGTTCTTTATTACTTGTTCAAATTTTTCTGCTAGCCTCTTGTCAACCTCCCACATTGTTTGACTAGGAGAAGTTTAGGTGATTCTTCCACCGAGGATTATATGTGTTTAAGTAGGGGTTGTTCCCCCTCCTCAACCAAATCGCACTCTCATATAGTTGACTTGTTTCGATTCATGGTCTTTCCTTATAAAGCAATCAATCTTATCGAGGTTAATTTGTCCACACAACTCACATCTTTTCAAAATAACTTTCATCGTAGTTGAAGAAGAGCGACTTTCATATTATTTAGTTGTCGGGTCAAGTTATCAATCATAGCTTGCATTTCTATTATCGAGTCAATAGCTAAAGCTACTTTTTTTTCTCATGGAGGGTTGTAGGTTGTTTACTCCTATCCATTGTCTAAAGACAACTGTTACTGGCCATTTCCTCCGACAATTCCTTCGTTTCATCAACCGTCTTCCTCATTAAAGATTCACTAGATGCTATATCAGATGGGTTAACACCGTAATAGAAGTTTGCAACTGGAATTTCTTTGGTAGGTTATGGTGTGGGCACCTCCTTTGCAAATCTTTAAACCGTTCCTAGGTCTCATAAAGTGACTCCACATTATTTTGTTGGAAATTTGTTATTTCCTTTATCAATTTCATAGTTTTAGTGAGAGGGAAGTACTTATCCAAAAATACACGCACCAGTTGCTCCTAAATTGTGACATTTATGAGATTCAATGAACTAAAAAATGTGTACCAATACCGGACTGTTTCGCTTGATATCGGCTAGTACCGATGGTATTTAAATACAGGCCAATACCAATAGCCGGCATTATTCTCTGTTATCATTTTTCAGCTGATACGCTTATTACAAAATTAGGTGTATCATATGCGTGGGCATATTTGTGTCAGATTATACATGGTTGATATTGTACTTATTAATTGAAATTTTATTTTAATTTCTATAAATAAAAAAAAGTACGTTACTTTTAGAAAAGTTGGTGTTATGCTTTTCTTGTTAATTAATTAAAAAAAAAGTTATTTCCCTATCCTCTTGCTTTTGCAATAATAATAAATAATGTGTTATTGCTGTCTGCTGTCTATGACTATGATGACTATGATGACTATGACTATGATTCCTTCTTACCAAATGAAAACTAAACGGGTGTATGTGACTGACTAGACTTTTCAGGTCCACCTTATTCAATCAAAGACATACTTGAGCTTCTATCTTGTTCATGGATCCCAAGGTCCCCTCCATTCTATCACCGCCACCACCGCCATCACATGTAGAGCAGCAGCAACCACAACCATTCTCCAACTTCTTCGCCCTACAAAGACAGCCCAATATGGGAGACAACAAAAACGACAGACCGGCTGAAATCAAAGACTTCCAGATTGTTATTGCAGACAAAGAAGAGCAAAAGAAACACCTGCTGGCACCTAAAAAAAGTTCTAACAAAGACAGGCATACCAAAGTTGAAGGTAGGGGTCGCCGAATTAGGATGCCTGCTCTTTGTGCCGCTAGAATCTTTCAATTGACCAGAGAATTGGGTCACAAATCTGACGGAGAAACCATTCAGTGGCTTTTACAACAGGCTGAACCTTCTATTATTGCTGCTACTGGTAGTGGGTCTATGCCTGCATCTGCTTTAGCAGCTGCTGCTGCTGGCTCTGTTTCTTCTCACCAGGCTGCCTCTTTATCAGCTGGTTTGCATCACAAAATTGATGAATTGAGTGGGTCCAGTGCTGTTAGGACCAGTTGGGCAATGTTAGGCGGCAATATGGGGAGAACACATCAAGGATTATGGCCCCAGATTGGGGGCTTCGGGTTCCAGACACCGTCTACCACTGGTCCATCAACTTCTAATTTGGCGAGTGAGAGTTCTAGTTATATTCCGAAAATTGGGTTTCCTGGGTTTGACTTGCCCGGAAATAACATGGGTACTATGAGTTTTACCTCTATGTTGGGTGCGACTAGCCAGCAGTTGCCTGGGTTGGAGCTTGGGTTATCGCAAGATGGCCATATTGGGATGTTGAACCCACAGGCTTTGAGCCAGATTTATCAGCAGTTAGGGCACGATAGAGAGCAGCGGCAAAATACCAATAAAGATGATTCTGAAGGATCTGGACAGTAATAGATGGATGAAGGATTAAGCATTGTTGCTCTAGAGACTTGAGAGTGGCCGAGTGACTTTTGTAATCAGTTTCTGTTGTCTAATTGGTGTTTGTTAAACGTCAGAGGAAAGTACTCGGGGAGATACCTGAGAGAATTCAGTAGAGGCTAGATTTCAGTTTGCCACTTGCTTCTCCTCACTTGCATCCATCAACCCCTTATATACAGGTGCTTTTGTGACTCTTTCTCGCTTTTTCTTTGTTCTTGACCTTGGTTTAGTGGAAGTTTGTTGGTCTATTAATACTTGTACTGGTTTTCCTCGGTGTGGAATCTGCAGGTGGATTTGTAAGCAGCTAACTTGCTCCGATTTGGGCATATCTTCATATTAGAGATTCAGATATGTGTAGATTATATGTAAGGCATCTTTAATTATCTATCCTTCTGTTGGCCTGGATGAAGAGGTGATCAATTTGTTTTGCGATTGCAAAGAGAGTTCTACAACCTTACTTGTCCAATTTGTATCTTAAATGTGGTAAGACTTTTTAATCAGCAAAAGGTAGGTGACTAGATGGGCAATTAATTATGATGTTAGGCTTTCTCTCACATGAATTCAACTTTCTGCCTTTGGCTTATGAAATGATATCTCAATTCCAGTAACCGTTGAAGCTTCAAAAGATTTTGTTTGCCTTTCCCCTCTTATTTGGCTCAGTTGCAATTGTCTCATGTAACTTGATTCATTCCTAAAGGAGTCAAACCCCATTTATATATCTTACTCTTGGACTTTTGGGAAGTTAGTTCCATACATGATGATTCCTATCATTTATGTCCTCAGTCCTTGATTTCTTTCAAAAGTTGCACTCTTATAAATGTTCTGGAGAATACTGTAATTTGTCAATTGGTGGACAGCTTCCAATACATGCCCTATAATCGTAATTGTTTTGTCTCATATGACAACGGCCTTGGAACTTTATGGAGCAAGCCATTTCTGTCATAAATTCAGGAGATCAAATTGTTTAACCTAAGTAGCAGTTTACATTCCAAGCCTGTTTCTAGGGACTAGCATTCAGGATGCACGAAGTTTTCTGTATGCTTGCCATCTCATTGTGATAACTATCTATTCACTTGAGATAAAAATTTCTCAAATCTGAAAGTAAGCTTAGTCAGAAATATGTTGATGTCGGCATTGCTTAACTCTGTTATTCTCAATCTCTGCTGGCAATTTCTTTTGGCAAGTCATTTTTTCGATTTTTCTGAAGCAAGAAGTTTTCAAGATAGTTTCTTTGAATGAAATGGATGTCTCTGTCAAAGGAATACGAATTAATAGTTCCCTGAATTCTGGATGACAAGATTTCTGTTATGACATAAGCTTATAATTTCCCATAGCATGATCTGACAGTGAGGACCAGAGATAAGTAGGTTTTCGTTGATTACATCAAGCTAGATAATTGTTTTAGATGTCATTGTCAAGGAACAGTTAATGTGTAACATATGATGAATGGGTAGAAAAACCTTCCTTTTGAACATGTTCTCCTTTAACATGCTACTTTGCAATAAAACTATTAACTTATGAACTTTTACCTGTGATATGTTGTCAGAAATGTTTTCTGTTCATATTTCAATTTTTAATATGGTGTATAATTGTTGCCCATATGCTACATAAATATCTGGACTCGTTTCTGTTTCATTGATTTGCTTCCAGTCTTGCCTTTTGTGATAGTTTGCTGCCGTGATGGTTCAGATAGAACATGGAGAGTTAAAAGTCTGCACACAGTTAATTTTCCCAGATGGTGGAACTGTACACTTTCTGTAATGGAACGCTTAAACGAAAAATAAATGCTAGGACAGAAATCTGAGGTCGAGAATTTTGAGATAAGGTGCGATTATTATGTTTTCAAATGTGTCAGCACATGCCATCCATTAAGCAGGAGGCTTATATATCTCTGGATACAGTTTGTATGTTTCATGAGTTTTCAATAAGCAGCATCACTGTATTCATTGTTGACTTTGTCCTTTCAAGTTTTCCCGTGGTTGGCATTGATCTGTTGCAGAGTAGCCTTTCTATACTTATTTCTGCTTTCCTTTTTTTGGCAATTTGGTGCTGCGGTCCCTATAATTGAATATGACAAAAAGATATGCGCATATGCTTATCCTATAATTACCTAAACCCCTAGATGTCACCAGCTCTCTGAATTAACAACTGAAGTGTTCTTGTTCTCATACTCTGCGTAGCAGTCTTGTTCTTGTATATGCAAGAAAGAAATATAAGCATATTTCCTCTGCAGTTTAAGCCAACTTCATCCAAATTAAATTTTTGGTTTTCCTACGACTTTTCGTACAAGCTCATGTGTTTGAATCTTGCATGAGATGTAGGCGGGAGCATGTCAAATCTTTTAACAAAATGAGATTACTTTTTAAATTGTCTGTTGAAAGCATGATTGATGGTGTTCCTCGTTCTTCACTTTAATAATGGGGTAATGATTCTGTCCCATATCGTCTATCCTTTTGAGGATACTTTTTGACCACTATATCCTTTCCAAAACCTTATATGTATGTATTTTTATATTGTCCTATTTGAAAACTGATTAATAAATTGTTCATTTTAATTAATGATTGTAACAAATTCATATAAAATAATCATAAATAAACACAATAATAACAAATGAAAGTAAGAAAAGAGGAGAAAATCGATTTATAGCAATAACATATATGGTGATTTAAAACAATACTAGTTGTTATAGTGGGTAGTTTTAAGAACATATATTGGTCAAACTATTATACAACGCTGATTGATTAGTATAGTTACCAGTACGGTCTTTTAAACTCTCAAGGACATTGATCTACTAGTATATGTTAAGTATGCCCATAAAACCTTAAAACCCTGTTATTGATTACTCAAAATCACTACATTAATCAAGCAAATGAAAACTTATTAAGTTCTTTTGAAGATTAAAACACACTCGTTTGACAAAAATTGATCCAAAATAATTTTAAGAATTTCCTAAAAGGTTTTTGAAAGATTTAGAGGGGTTTTCTTTAAAACCTTCTAAACTTTCTTCTTAATCATAACAAAGTATATGCAATATGAGCTTCATGTAATAATTATACAATGATTGAACCTATAGGTTACTGTAATGACCAGTGTAAGGTTCTAAAAAGGATTACAGTAAGTTGATAAATTTTGATGTCTTTGATTCCTCCTTGTTTTTGATTTGTCACTCCAATTCTCTTAAAGCTCTCTTAAGTTGCATACATGCTCTACTTTGCTCATCTTTTTCATCTTTAGAGGGCTCAATTCATTTAATTGAATCTTTTGTTCCCTTTTCCCTTCTATTAAACTTCATTTTTGCTTATGTCATTCAATTCGCTTGCTTCTTACCTAACTTGAGAGTTATTTCTTTCCTAATTATCCATTAATTGTTTGGATTTTTAGGAATTTACAATTTTAATTTTTTTGGTTTAGTTCCTTAAAGAACTTGAGAAGAAAGTAAATAGTGGTAAAAGGTAAAAGAGTGTGAGATTAGCATTAAGAAAGCTAATCAAATAATGAAAATGAGTTATTTGAAAAAAAATTCCTTTACTAACTTCTTTTTGAGCTTTTAACTATGTGTACAAAAGTGTTTTAACACTGAACGAAGTGAAATACAATATGTATTCTTGTGTCAATTATGCATCAACAATTTGAAAGGATGAATATGACATAAGATAAAGTGAAAGACATGTTTTTTTTGAAAAAAGAAAGTGGTATAAATTAATGAATGAAGAAGAAAAAGTACAAGATGGAGAACAAGGGAAGACCCCTAGCAAAGGACACAACAAAAACAAAAGTAAAGTGAAACGCTAATGAAAACTAAGGAAGCCAGGGACCGTAGCTCCCAGACAGATAAATTTAATAGCTTCCCATATCCAGACTAGAAACCTAGTGCAAAGTGGAAGAAGCCAACCCGAAGCACACATGCAAGCAGACAAGTCAGAGCAACATGTTAAAGGCGTAAAGTGAAAGACATGTTGAAGAAGCAAAACCATCAAATTAACGAATTCCAAAGGAAATCACCCCCTTGAATTCCTAATCAGGGAAGAAATATTAGCATAATCCAATTATCCCAATGAAAGTTGAGGAAGAGAGTGAAGATTTACGTGTTGATGAATATGATCTAGAAATTAAGGTTAAAAGGTCTTATATAGGCCTAGGAGAGTTATTGGGCGTTATTGCGAGCCTAGAGTTCGAGACGGTGTGGATGGAATCTTAGCAGTATAAAGATGAACATAACTTCCTTTAAGAGTATAAATAATCTTAAAGCTTATTTGGAGTGGGAGACAAAGACATAATTAATCTTTGATTGTCATAATTATTATGAAGAGAAGAAGGTATAGATGATTTTAGTAAAGTTTATTGAGTATATCATTATTTTCTGGAATCAATTGGTGAATAATAAGAGGAGTCATGAGTGGCCCATATAAAGAGGAAATTTGTGTCAAATCATTATTATAGAGATTTACATTACAGGTTGAAAAGTCTCTCTCAAGGAGGACGATCTTAAAAAAATAGATGCTCTTAAGGAGATAAAGATGGTCCTAATTTGAGCCAATGCATAAGAGAATATATAGGAAATTATAAAAAGGCCTTTGAATATGCTAAATCAAGACATAGCTAATGTATTAGATTCACAACATGGTCGAAAGTTGTTGGTAAGGAGGCTTCTAGCTACATGCTAACTTATTTATTTCTTGGATACTTACATAATGTTATCTCTCTTCCCTTGGATGTCTTGAAACATGGTGCAAACAAATGGAAGAACTCTCTATTAGGGTACTTCATTTGTAAAAGACCATCTCTTTTCTTAGTAAAAAAAATGATTGAGAAAAAATGGTTGAATATAGGATTAGACAAAGTCCTAATTAGCCAAGAGGGCTTCTTCATCTTCTCCTTCACCACACAAATATTAGCTTATAAGGTCCTAGAGCTTGGACCTAGGTTTTGTGTTAGGAAACTCCTGATTCTTTATGCTTTGAAACTAGACATAGTTTTAGACAAAAGGAACATCAATTATGTGCTAGTGTGGGTAAATTTCTATAATATTCCTTTAGAATATTAGAGTACCATTGGTCTAAGATATATAGCTAGCTTAATTGGAAAGTCACTAAACCTAGAAAAAATTACTACTCGAGTAGGCAGGATAGATTATACTAAGGTGTGTATTGAAGCTGAGATAACTAAACCACTTTTTTAAGTTCTCAAACTCAAAAGGCTAGATGAAATAGGTAATCTCTCCGAAATTGAAATCTCTATAGCCTACCAATGGAAGCCTCAACTGAAAAGCAAAACTAAATGGAGTCTTACCAAAATTCTCAATAATGGGAAGCTGATGGAATACCTTGATGAAAACCCATATAAGCCAAAGGATGGAAATATTGAAGAAGTGCAAGTTAATTTTAACATTGAAGAAATGCACTATGAGCAACAAAAGGAAAAAAAATATAGAATATGGAAATTACAAAACCACACCTTGAGGAAGAAGCCACTAAAATACTCCTTACCATTAAGACATCTGAGCAAGTGATAATCACCAAAGGCAGTGTGACTACAGATAAAGGAAAAGCCCAACACTACAAGAAATGTAGAAATTAGCAATGGAAAATTACTGACAGAAATGAAACTGTTGTAAATTGCCTACGAAAAAATAATTTACGTAGGTAAAATTAACGAGAAAAATGTCGTTTTGTAGTAATGGTAATATCCATCAATAAATATGGAGGCAAATCACTCCGAAAAAAAATTTCAACAATATAAAATATCAATCGGTAAAGAAGGTGAGAATTGTTGGTCGAATAAAAAAGTTGAGTTTACCGACAAAAAGTTTTTCATCGGTAAATTTCATCGGTAAATTTTCAAGATAAATGTCATCGTCTACTTTCAGCATTTTAAAGTAAACCAAAACGACGTCATTTGGTTTAACTCACACGAAAGCTCCTCTCTTTGTGTCTTCTTCTTCACCTGCTTTATCTCTCCCTTATTTTCTCGTGTAATTTTCTTCTATATGGTTTCTCTGTCGTGGATTCCTCTTCTGCTCGTTGGTGTTTGTCTTCTCTGGCCACTATCATTGATAGAATTTCATGGTTTTTCTTAGAATAACTACTAAGGAAGTTGGGCTTAGATGATCATTTCGGAAACTTGATTCTCAATAACTTAAAAAAACTTGGTTTTCTGTTTTGAACAATAGGCAAGATAGTAACCAATTCAAAGCAACAAGAGGCATTAAATAAGGTGATCCTATATTGCCATATTTACTTATACTGATCTCCTAAGCACTTTTTAGAGGTTTGAATGCCTTAGCAATGATAGTGGTAGATTGCATAATATTTAGTAGGTAGTTTAGTACATGTATATTTATTAAATTGAATGTTTAGTGCATATTTAGGTTAGGATTTTGTTATTTAGTTAAATATTTGTGTTTTGTATGTTTGATGGTTTACAACACGCGATTGAGCTTTAATTTTATATGTTTGAGGGGCCTTAATGTGTTTGCTAATGTTTCAGTGCAAATATCGAAGAACGAAAGAGAATCGGAGGAAGCCTGAGGAAAAATGCCACGATCGTGATAGAACCGAGATGGAGCTACCACGATTGTGACTAGTCTGCCACGATCATAACAAAAGGTGAAATCAGGTGTCAAGATCGTGGCCTACACGAAAAATGATGTGGACGGCCTTCCAAATTTAAGTTTTCAAGGGACTTTTATGACTTTTTGGACCCGGAAAAACCCTAGGGTTGCCTATAATAGAAAAGAGTATATAAAGAAAAGAAAGAACCCTAAGAGGAGCTCTCCATTCTACCACTTTAGGAAAAGGTTCAAGAGGAGAGAAGGGAGAAGAGGAAGAAGAGGAGAGGGCTTCCGATGTTGCTGCTTTCCAGAGTCATCCCAATCCCTTTCCAAGTGACTATTTTGTTCATCTTGTTCTTTCTTTTTTGAATGTGTAAGATGGATATGAATATGTTTGTGGATTTGGATTCAATGATGATGTTATAATTTTCTTTAGGGATTTTGACTTGATTTGTTGTTAATCTAATCGTTTTTGTGTTACCGCAATTGAGTGTTGTGATTAATTATTGTAGCTTCACGTTTTGGTAATAAATCAAGAGAGTGAATCGAATATGAGACTATTTGGTTGTTTAATGAAAGTTAAATAATCTAATAGATCGCGCAATTAATCAAATCAGTAATTATATGAAGAGAGACCCGATTGTTTATTAGAAAGTTTAAGAACCAATTATGTTGGGGTTGTTTATAATTGAGAGATTACGTGTTTGGTACTAAACTTAATTAAGGTTTATTAATTAGGTTTTGTGATTATAACTTAAGAGAGAGTAATCTTCTCTTTGATAATCTAGAACCGACATCACAATAACACATAAATGTTTTTGTTAGCAATGATGATAGGAAAAATCTCATCTTTTAGTAAATTCTATTGTTTTCCCATTGTCAATTTGTTGTTGCTCAAGTTGATTTTTTTATGTTAATTTTCAAATTAATTTTCTGTCAATCATATTCTTGTATTTTATTAATTCATTAAGTTTTAGATAACTTAAGATTAGATTAGTTCTCAACTCTTTGTTGGATCGACACCTCACATACTATAATTCACAACTTGTGCACTTGCAATATTCTGAGGGTTTTAAATAGATTAAAAGTTAGCATCACCAAGTAGCAGAAGGAAAGATAGAGTATTGTGCATTACTAAAGGGTTATGCTCCTGTCACGCACTTGAGCTTTGCATATGATATAATTATATTCACCAAAGGGCATCGATGATCTCTTACTGCTTTGATGAATTTTCTACATACATATGAGAAAGAAAGTGGACAAAAAATCAACATGACCAAAAGTTTTTATGTTTCTTTGAAGCATATGAGCCAATCTCACTCCCATTTAATCACAGTTATCACTAAAATTCGAAAGGACTAACTAACTTTCAAATACTTGGGATGTATGTTGTTTGAGGGCTGATCAAAACTATCTTATTTTTAACACATTATAGATAAAATTGAGTTGAGATTGAATGGTTGGTATCAAAAACTTCTTTCTCCGACTGGTCAAATGATTCTCATCAACATGTCTTATCTATAATTCCATTACATGATCTTTCTATTTTCCAATTGGCCAAAAAAGTCATTCATCATATTGAACGATGATTTGCTAGTTTTTTTTAGGGACGTAAGGAAGAAAGGAATAAAAGACATTGGCAGAATTAAAGGAGCCTTACTCTTGTAAAAGATGAAAATGGACTAGGGTTTTCTTGACTAACTAATTTAGATCAAGTAGCTGTTTGTAAATTATGGTGGAAGGAGCTACAATATCGCCGAAATTCTCTTTAGGCAAAAACATTAAAGACTCGACCACAGGGAATACCAAAAAGTTAGCAATGGAAATGCCTTAGGCAAACCTCTGATTTTTATCAACTCATACTAAAATCATAATAGCGGATGGATCGAGTTCTTTTTGGTGTAATAACTGGTC
>JANTPM010000007.1:6771733-6787750 GCA_025434745.1 Erythroxylum divaricatum | reverse complement strand
TCGGAGGGGCTAATCGGGACACAACCCCCGACGAGCCTTCTTTGTTTTGCAGGTGACTTCACGTCTGATTCATCGCAGCAAGCAGCAGATTCATGGATCAGAACGGCAACGCACAGTTCAGCCAAAATCCGGCAGAACCACATCCCTAGTTTATTTTTTAAAAACACAAGCTTATCGCAGAAACAACTAAGGATTCGCTGCAGCTCCTCACGGGATAGCCTAACGGTAGAATGGGGGAGAGGATTGTGGGAGGTTGTAGGTTCGAACCTTGGGAAGAGCAGCTTCAAATTGATGTAATCCCCCTGGTGATGACGACCTATCCTTTGAAAGCAGGTACCTCTAATACTGATTAGGATCAAACCCAGATTTATCTATCTATAAGTCTGAGTGGGTGACTCATAGGTTCCAGGTAGTCAGGCCAAGCCCGAACCCTGAGTTATAAAAAAAAAACTAAGGATTCGCACGCTGAGACCTAATGATAAGAGCAGTGCTGCGCCATTAGGTTACCGAATCACTTTATTTCATTAGCTAGTGAAAGATAGAATATACGAGCTTTTCTGAACCCAAAAAAAGAGATGTGATCATCTAACCTCCTTCTTCTATCCTTACGTTGTTTCGTTGAATTTAAGTCATCTATTTATAGATCTATAAGAAGAAGAGGAAGAGAATGTACTCTACAGTCCAAACGCGATCTTTAACCACTTGCTTATAAAAACTTAAAATGGCTGTTTTGTTACAAAGTTTATGAGATTATTTTATTGAAAGTATCTTAACGATTAAGTAGACCCAACCCCAAATCTCAACATTTATATTTGATTCCGTCTTGCGAAGCTGGAACCAAGTATATGTAATTCCAAACAGTCGAAACGTGGGCCCTGAATCTCAATGGGCGGTTCTTTTACTTTATTCCCACACCAGAGCCTTACCTTTTTGGTCAGATATTTGTCACCACACACCATATGGCAACGGCCACGTGTTTCGAAACCAAACACCATATGGCAACGGCCACGTGTTTCGAACTTCTTTAAAGATGTTTTGTTTCCTTGTTTATACTTGAATAACATTGGAGATCCGATTAAGAAGTAAGCGGATTTCATCGGCAAACCATGACGAATGGTTCCTTTCAACGAGATAAATGACTGCTAAGGTTGGAGATACATATTTATATTTGTTGATGGTATCGCTGAAAAGTCAACAGAGAATCTAATTTTAACTACAACAAAATGATTATTCACCCAACAAAATCTAGTGATAAGAGGCGTGACTTTGAGGCCAACAAAATTTTTTGGTCAAGGGTTCGAGTCGCAATCTCATCCTGACAGACCAAATGACACAATACTTGAATAGCAGGGGACACCCTGAAATCTCAGGTTCGACTCTCAAGATCTCTCAAAAAATGGAGATAAGAAATAGACAACTTAGACGGCCAAAGGAGACAATACTAATTTGAGTTGGGTCCCAAACCAACTTTAATTCTATAAAATGAGTAATACATAAATTATAATAAAACGTGAATCCTAATTCGCACTTTATTTCGAAACTTTATAAATTTCTTGACATATTCTTTGAATCGATTTTAAAATCGTTTCATCTCAATCACTATAATCGTACAAGCATCCAACCTCTAATGATATTCATATAAAAAGTTGAAAAATCTCTGTAACTATTATAGAGAGAGTTAAGCAAAGATTGTTAGTTACATTAGAGTTTAAACCTATTTATAATATATCATAAACATTTTAGTAATTTAATTATAATTAAATTCTAATTTTAATTAGAATTTCAAATAATTTTAATTAAATATTTTTTATTCAAATAAAATTTAATATCTTATATTGATTCTTATTTATTAAATATCTCATATTTAATTATAAAGTTTCTCAAACTTTACAATCAAGTTCAACTTGATTAAAATATCTTTACTCTATTCAACTTGTTCCTAATGTGTAACTCATTAGGTTCACAAATGTTGGCAATGGATACAAATTATAACCCTAAAACATATTTAGGATTAGATAAATTAAACTCTTTTAATTTATCTAATCCTAAATATGTTTTAGGGTTATAATTTGTATCCATTGCTAATTTATCTTTAATTATCTCATTAAACAATTTATATTCATGCATCAAGATTGACGTCTAGCAACACATCATGATCACTAAAATATTTAGGAATATCAAAGTAGTTTTGAATAACTTTTCAATGCATGCTTTTTTTTATAAAACTCAATCCTTTCATTGTATAATGTTTTAACTAGACATAAAGTATATAATTAATGTCTACTCTATTTTGAGTTTAATCATATTAGTTCTCCATTATTACCTATTGATTCAATTAATGACATTTGTAAAATATTTACCAAATGTCATTTCATATTGGTTAGGGATTTACTGAATCAATATTAATTGAGAACAATGAAATATTCTTCCTAATTACTTTAGGATAATGAATCATATCTTGATCACTCAGTTACTTCCATATAGTCAATGATATATTTACTGACTACCTACCAAACTACTCAAATTAAAATAGGTTATAAGTAGTATTAAAGTATAACAATCCCTATATAAGATAATTTTAAATATCTCAAATCAAAATATCACTTATAATCATCATAATAAGAATTTTCATAGACATACAAATAATGTTTCAAATGGATTTCTCGTGTGAGATCATTTCAGTGGATTTGTTTTCTAGCAAGCACTTGTACGTTTATTTAAGTATCTTCATAATTTAGTTTATGAGATCGACTACTTCTTTCATAAAGAAAAACATAACATGTGCTAGTCTTTTTACATTTTATTAATGTCCAATTTTAATATAACAATAACTAGGAATAATTTATGGATAATATATAAGTACAATATGAATATCATAATTATAATCTCATCATAATTTCATTTACAACATATAATTATCTCATGGATTTTATCATATATATTTAAATATATATAAGATAAAAATGTCTTTAAATTATTGTGTCACTATTCTATAACCAACTAATTGAGTATAGGGCATAAACCAATAGATACACCGATTGACCTTGGTTATTCTTGTAAATATTAACAAGTTCCCACTAGTATTAAAATCTTTAGACCATGGTTGAGTTAGATTCTATTCAATTTTATTTAATTTTTCCAAATATTCCACACAAAAATTTAAAAAAAAGTATATTTATTTTAACAAATAAAATAGATAATAAAAATATATTAAGGGTACAACAAAACTATCAATTTTTATTAACTCATATTAAAAACTTTATTCAAACAAAAAAAATAGGCTTTAGAGATTTGATAGACAAGAATGAGAAAGTAAATTTTAGTGGAATTAGTTGGTTTTTAACATATTCAACGGCTTAAAAATTACTTTAGTAAATAATTAAAACATTAAACTTTTAATTTCATTATTAAATAAAGAATATATTAAAAGTAAAATTTTAACTCACCACTCTACCATTTTATGTTCTTTAATATATCATCTTATTTCTTATTTACTTTAATCCACTAATTTTGTTACATTACATGTAATATTTATTTAAAAATAATAACTAATAAAGTTTTGAATTAATTTGCATAGCCTATAATTTAGTTTGTTAACACATAATTCAATTTTTAAACACATTTTCACATTTGATTGATTTAAATACATCTATGATCAGCCTATCTTCTCGTAACTAAATTGACATATGCATTAATATTATGTCATAGATATGCAAAACTTGAATCAGCGGATTGTATTAGTTGTTAGCTGATTCTATCAGCGGTTAGTTAACAGCTGATTCTATCATTAAAGATGTTTGGTAAAATTATATGTTTAGTATTGACTGTTTAAGTGCAAAATGACATATGAGAACTTGACGTTAAAAAAATTATAAGGTCATGATTAGATATTTAATTTTATACAAATTTAAGTTTTGAACTCTAATGAAAAACATAGAGGATTCTTAAAAATTTTGTCACTATAACATATTTTTTATTTTGTAACCAAAAAATTATTTCATTAGTAAAAAAAATTCCAATTTTTGTAACTAAAAAACTTACTTTATTATAAAAAATGTTATCACTGTAGAATACATGCATGATTTTTAGTTTGAATTATCCACAATATCACTGTAACATAATTAGCATAATTCAAAAATTATGAAAGGATAATAATTTTTGGCTAATCATCAAAAAAATTTCTCTTATGAAACTTTTAGAAATAAGCTTATTAAAGATAAATAAGCTAACTAATAAGTCATTTATCAAACACATCAATAACTTTTTAAAATGGGTCAATAAGTTAAAAACCAGCTTATCACCTGTTTGCCAAACATCTCCTTTAGCTTTTTAATATGGCCAAACAATTAATTTGGGTCGATAGTTAAAAATCAACTTATCAGTTGTTTACCAAACGAACTCATAGTTTAGTTTGATAATTAACAGATTGTATTAGTTGTTAGCTGATTCTACCATCGGTTAGCTGACAATGGATTAATACACCTGATTTGACTAGTAGATAATATCAATTGTTTATTTAAAGAAGTTTGAAAAAATTACTTGTTTATGTGTAAAATGACTTATAAGTGCATGTTTTAAAAAAATTGTAAGGACAAGAATTAAGAGTTTTATATCTTAGAATTTCTTTGAATGTTTTAATAAGAATTTAAATATTTAAATATTTAATTTAAAAAAAAGTAAGTTTATACATCTAATAAAAAACATAAAACATATAATAATAATAATACCAACAAACAAATAAATAGATAAATAAATAACTTTTGGTGAAAGAAAAACAATACTAAAAAATGACAGCTTGAATAATTTATATTAACTTTTGGACACAATCGTCATTTCTTCCTTTAATTTCTCAACGGTTGAAGTAAAATGCTCATATAAAGAGCATATTTAAAATAAAAACAAATTAAGTTTAATCTGTCAACTCAATTAGTTGATTATTAAACATAATTATCAGCTGTTTAATATGATGAATGAAACAGTCAAATACTTCTCCATCTGCCCAAAAATAATTAATAAGCCACTTACCAAATAAGGTCATGAATAAGTTTCAACTGAATTTGTAACATGTTAATTCGAACTTAAAATGCAGTTAATATGAATTTACTGCATAAATCTGTTTCATTACCAACAAAGAAAATGAAGGGTCGTCCAAATGGTACAGCGCAGAAAACTCCACGTTTATGGCTTTTACATCACTCTTCATTCATTATCCAACAAGGATCTTGGATAGGTAGCCGAGCTTGAAAAGTACAAAATAATGCCCCACAACCCCATTCGTCACTGGAACTCCGTAGATATTTTTGTTTCTAGTAAACTCCGTAGATATTATTTACGACCTAGTAAATGAATTTCATGTTTTTTTCTTCTTCTTTTTTTTTACCACGTCAAAAGACATACTTTCTTGTAAAATGAGATTCTGACGTCCAAATTATATATATATTTTTTGATTACATTATGTATCTCAGCTTAGTCGGACTAATCCTAATCTACTAAAACCCTATTCCAAGAGTCCTAGAGAGGGTACATCTGAAAATCCCAAGATCCATCAGGTTTCTACGTCGTCTGTACACGTATACGCACATGAAATCTTCACATACTTGATTGTTCAACTGATGATTGATCGCTGGCCTTCCCTCGCTCAACATCATGTTCCCATCAACCTCCAGGTTCTCTAGTAGCTCCAACTCCCACACTGCCGCTGGAAGTGAAACGTCCGTAATTGATCCGATCAAGGAACTGTGTTCAAGGGGCTAGAATATCATCAATAGGAATAATGTCTATTTCTCCTCCGTCCAACTTATATTTTGATCATGGTAACATGAATAAGAACATAAATAAAAATAAATATAACAACGAATGAAAATAAAGTATAGCTAGCAACGAATCTTATTTTTTAAATTGTAAAAAATGGAGGAATGAAATTATTATCTTTGTTAATACCAAATATGAGTTTTTATTTCATAATTACACATTTTTTTTTCATTACTTCCAAACAAGCACCCTTAATTTACTGAGTTTGTTTATTGTGCATGTTTTTTTTGTTCTCTTGTATTGCTCCAAAAAGACCAAATAAAGTAAAAGAAGAGTCTGGTCACTGGTGGATGAGCTAACGTAGAATAGTTTGTGTGGTGGGTCTCAAAATACCCACAAGTGCTACCAGTGACGTTGACCAAAACTTTAATTATGTAGACTTTTCTTATGTGACAAAAGCTGTCACTTGGACTTCCCTTATTGACCCTTGTATGTATATCACTGTACATCTCTTCTGGCCAGTGAAGCAACTAAGAAGGATTGGAGCATTTACCTGAATATGAAGTTCAAAAAATTATTCCCAACAATTTGAGGGCTAACATGAGATAATAAGTAGCTCTTCTAATTTAAGTGAAGTCACAGATTTGAACCATTTTTATATATGCAATTATTTAAAATTTGAAGTCAGAGTTTTACTTTTCACAAAGGACCTACTTAATTCGAGCAAAGATTAGTCTAGATATAGATAATTTAAAGGTATCTTCTTATAATTGAGACCCTTTTAAAATATCTCGTAAATAACTAAAAAAATATTTTCAATAAAATTTAAAAAAAAAGCAAAAAATAAAAAAAGAAGCAATTCATTAATAAGGTCATATGGTTTAAGTGAATAAAAAGATTGCGAAAGAGCTGACGCACCACAAGCCCTTTTGCCAGCATCTTGACCGTAGGGAAACACGTAACATTTGGTTCGGCCAATATATTCTCGACACGTTTGCAAAATTCAACGGACATGATTATGGTTGAGATTCTGCTTTGTGCCGCATAAGAAGGCAAAACACATCTCTCTTTCCACATGTATACTCAATTTGGTTGTTTATGGTGTTGTAAAGAAGTTTCTGTGGTGATTCTTCTTCCAAGCTAGTTGGATACGTAAGGATTTGTTTCAGAGTTGATCAAGAGGAGTCCGCTTTTATGATAATGGATGATGAGGTTGCTAGGCTGATCAGGAGGATGAACCCACCCAGGTTCCTTCCCTCTTTCTTTTCTATCATCTTTCTAACATTTCAATTGTCGTTATACAGTGTTCTTCAGGTTTTTTTGTTTTTGGGTTTCCTTGTAAAGCCCTTCCGCTTTTCTTTTTCCTGAAAAATTTCCCTTTTTAGTTGACGACTTGTGTGTGTAATCTTGAATGGCGAGTAACATACTCGAAGTTTTTATTCTAAGAAGTCCTTGGCTTGAAGACAAGTTCTGAAAGCAGTTAAACTGTCAACACCCTTTGCATGTTATCATCCTTTTTTGTATTCCCCACCGTTCATGAAGCCCTTCTCCTGACTTGCTCCCCTGTTAGTAAGGTTTTATTGCAGATAAGTCAAAAAAAAAAAAACTTAAAAAGAAGGTACGTAAAGGGGATATGTTTCTTTTTCAAACTCTTTATCTTGTTTGACTCACATTTCACAAGTTATGAATTGTTTGGTCTTTAACATGGCAATTTCATTATTTTAGGTCCTGATTATCTGAAAAGTTTTCAACTTCATGGTCGTTTTGTTTTCATTTTCTTCTTTTTCCTAAGCAGTCTATACCGACCTCCTTTAATAGAGGAATCCTGGCCAAAACAATTTAATGTTGATGTATACAAAAGTGAAACTTTTGTTGTCTATTGCTTCCTTGCTGTTTTATTAATAGATGAAAGGCTTGTTGTTTATGGAAGCAGAGTGGTTATTGACAATCAAGCATGCGAAGATGCCACAGTTATCCAGGTAATGTACCACTTACTCATATCAGTTATGCAGATCTGTTCCAACCTTAATGGGATGGTGAAATTGGCTATATACTATTAAATTATAAATTTGCATCACTGAACTGTTGATTTAGTAGATGGATATCTTGAAGATATCGATGAGGTGGAGTTTAATGCGTTGTTGTGCTAATAATATTGATGATTCTGTTAGGAATAATGGTCACAAAGGAGGAGAGTGGTTAGTTTATACAAGGAAGAAGAAGACAGACTGTAAGCAGTAGTGAGATAGCTAGATATCGATATATTTTAGTGATTCAGGTTGTTAGCAGGAGATATCTATCCTTAGAAGTTTTTTAGGATAAGTAGATATAAAATAATAGTCTATGGGGGAAGTGGGGTAGGCTTTTAGATTGGAAATAATTCTTGGAAGATTTCCTGAGATTGTAAGGGGGTTTTCCCTTGTGAAGAAGGTTCTTCCTTCTTGTTTCGGAATAATACTGAGCTATTGCTCTCTACCTAGTGTTATTTAACACACGGGCACATTAAGTTGAATTGTTACCTAACAGATTCACTTTCCATATCAGGTTGACAGTGTCAATAAGCATGGCATTCTTCTCGAAGTTGTACAGGTGCTTACTGACATGAATCTTACAATAACAAAAGCTTATATATCATCTGATGGGGGATGGTTCATGGATGGTGAGTTTCTTTAAACAACTCAGAATGTAGAAAAAGTAGAAGAAAGAGATTATAATCTTATTTATTAGATCTTCTTACTTTATGTTTTTTCCAGTGTTTAATGTGATCGATCAAGATGGGAAGAAAATCAGAGATAAGGAGGTTATTGACTGTATTCAAAGAGTAAATACTGATACACAACCACTAGTTTTATGCTTTTTTTATTATCCTTTTGATTTCCTAGCTGTCATAGATGTCATAGTGATAGAACAAATCAAATTATCTTTTTCTTGATCTGCTTGATCATGTAATTGGTCAAAATTTGACATTGAGCCACGTACTTTACCAATACTTCTATTTTGTACACTTGTTCTCATTTCTTAACGATGTGCTTGATAATAATAATTTTGAGATATATGCTTTCTTTTATTCTCTATTACCATATTTTGTTAGCAAAATAGCAAATGGCATGGATTTTATTATTAAAATTTGTTTGTGATCCTTTATTGCATGGTCATTTCTTTTCTAATCAATGTTAGGTGATGGTCAAAGAGGAAATAGTTTATGAAGAAATTGATTTCAAGTATTATCTCAACCACCCTATAAGGGATTAACTTCTCATGTCTTGGCTTTATTGAGGCTTTGACCTAAAAAGCCACGTGTTTTATCAATAACTGTACGTTGTATGCATGTTCCGTTTCTTGTTGATGATGCTTGATAGGAATAATTTTGAGATATAGGGTTTCTTTTGTTTGCTATTGACATTCTTTGTCAGAAAAAAGGCAAATGGACTTGTTTGATAAAGATCTTCTTGAGATCCTTAATTAATTTTTCATTTCTGTCTTCTCTAATGTTTTGTCTAAGAGGAGATGATTTTTACAGAAATCAAACTTGAGTATTATCTCAACCATCCTATAAGGACTTTAACTTCTCATGTGTTTTGTCTAAGAGGAGATGCTTTTTACAGAAATCGAACTTGAGTATTATCTCAACCATCCTATAAGGACTTTAACTTCTCATGTGTTGGCCGTATTGAAGCTTTTAACCTAAAAAGCCACGTATTTTACCAATAAATGTGTGTTGTATGCTTGTTCTGGTTCCTTGCTGGTTATGTTTGATGATAACAATTATGAGACATAGGCTTTCTTTCCTCTGTTATCACCATGCTTTGTCACTTTTTGTGATCCTTAAGTTCGTTATAATTTCTTTCGTCTGTAATGTTACATGTTGGTCAAAGAGGAGAGTTTTTGAAGAAATTGAATGAGTATTGTCTCAACCATCTTGTAAGGCTTAACTTCGCTTGTTTTTACCTTATTGAAGCTTTGACCTAGAAAATGATTTTTTTTAAAATGTAAGTGAGAATTAAAAAAAATCTCATAGGACTTTCTATTCCACACATTACTTGGCTATATATGTTTTAAGTGGAGTGTATGTGCAATTAACAATTAATATTCCACCAAATACAAATTTTGTGCATAAAATAGGTTAGAATACATATGTTCCCCTCAAGATTCAATTTATGTATTTTTCTCTTTTTTTGATTACCTGGTAATCTTGTCTATGGAGTCATTTCTTTTTCAAGTGCAGTGGAACGCTGGAAAGGCATTCATCCATGATTGAGTGACCTATTTGCTCTCTGCCTCTCTCTTTTTAATGTGCCTCATTTTCCATTCATTTCTTTATTTTGCAGAGACTTGAAAGTAAGGCAAGCTTTGCACCCTCATTGAGAAGTTCAGTTGGGGTTATGCCTGCCGAAGAACATACCTCAATTGAACTCATTGGTAGTGACAGGCCCGGTTTATTGTCTGAAGTTTGTGCAGTCCTTACAGACCTTCACTGCAATGTGGTAAATGCTGAGATATGGACCCATAATGCTCGGGCTGCTGCTGTGGTTCATGTCACTGACAATTCTACTGTCTGTGCAATTGAAGATCCAAAACGACTCTCGACAATAAAGACATTGCTTTGCAATGTACTCAAAGGAAATAATGATTTGAAGACGGCAAAAATGACCATATCACCCCCTGGTGTAACTAGTAGAGAGAGAAGATTGCACCAGATTATGTTTGCAGACAGAGACTATGAGCGGGTGGGATTAGGGAGGCTTGAAGATAAAAATTTGAAATCCCATGTTACGTTGTTGAATATTGAGAAAGATTATACTGTCATCACTATGAGGTCAAAGGATCGCCCGAAACTGCTGTTTGACATAGTTTGCACGTTAACAGACATGGAGTATGTAGTCTTTCATGGGATGGTCAACACAGGAAAGATGGAAGCTTATCAGGTGAGTTAGAAGTCAATTAAGTAGTAATAACTGATCAAGAATATCTTCTGGTCTCTGGATGTTATGAACAAAGCAATTTTTGTATTGGCCATCTTCTCTCTGTTGGGATTTCCACTTTACTTTAGTGTGTTTAATATATTTCCTCTTGAACTCTGTTAAGTACTAAATGTTGACTGTTTTTGTTTCTCTTCCATTACCCAGAAAACTGTGTTTGGTTGTAGGAATTCTATATTCGTCATGTAGATGGACTCCCTATAAGTTCAGATGCTGAACGAGATCGTGTCATACAATGCCTTGAAGCTGCCATTGAGAGGAGGACATCTGAGGTTTGTAGATAACTCCACTTATGTAATATGTAGTTTGATTGTAGCATACGCCCTTGAAGATTACTATGCTAAAATATGTTACTTTGGAGTGCAGGGACTTGAGCTTGAATTCTGTGGAGAGGATCGCCTTGGACTGCTGTCCGACATTACCAGGATATTTCGAGAAAATAGTTTGTCTATCATGAGGGCAGCAATCACAACAAATTGTGGCAGAGCAAAAGGCACATTCTATGTCACTGATGTGAGTGGTAACTCAGTTGATCCTAAGATTATCGATTCAATTCGCCAGCAGATTGGACAATCGATGCTGCTCTTAAAACGTAACTCGTTTCTTTCACCACAGCCCGCCCAAGAGACAAGAATGAGTTACCTTTTTGGGAACCTCTTCAAAGCTCGAGCCTTTCAAAATTTCAAGCTGATCGGATCTTACTCGTGATTCCTTCATATGGATTATCTTTGGTGTAGATGTATTTACATGAATGTTGGATAAACTCCAGAAAAGTGTATAGGGATCAAGAACACTGTAAATAGACATGCACCTTCGTCCTTACTCTCTGCTTTGGGAGACTTTTAGGCGATATTAAGTTGTCCTGTACAGAATTTGCCTGGGAAACCAATCCTCGTGGCTTAATTCACATGGCTATCAACTTGTTTGATGTGTCAGCGTATATAGCTTGTAGAGATAATGGGAGTTCAATGCTCCATAATAAATAAAGAATTAAATGCTGAAATGGGTGCAGTAATGTTTCAAATGTGGAGCTTTGCCGTTTGGGTTATGCTGATTTTGATGGTTTTATGCAGGGAAGAGTTATATATGAGAAACAGTAAGTTTCTATCAAACAAGCAGATTGTGCCAGCAGCCATTGGAACCCTGACATACTGCCTCCTACTCAAACCCTTCAACCCACAATTACACACATCCACCCTGGAGAGCGAGTCAGCGATTGTAACAATGCATGTGTAGGTGTAGCCTATTCTGCTGTATTCAACAAGTATGAGACCCATAACTGAGTTAGCGACTCAGATAAGCCGAGCTCTGATCTCTAACGCTGTACCTACTCGGTCATGGAATCCATCTCTGGAGCAAACCCTCCATAAAATCGGTTGCCGCGATTCTCTGACTCCGTCGCTTGTGGCGCGAGTCCTTGACCCTCACCTCCTGCAACACTATTCACTTGCTCTTGGTTTTTTCAACTGGGCCTCTCAACAGCCTGGTTTCGCTCACACCTCTCTCACTTACCAATCAATCCTCAAATCCCTTTCCCTCTCTCGCCAATTCAATGCCATCGACTCTCTTTTAAAGCAACTCAAGGCCCAGAAATTGAGCATTGATTCTCCCACTTATAGCTTAATTATTAACGCTTTCCTCCAGAGTAAGAGGACCCATAACGCATTTTTGGTTTTTAATGATGTTAAATCTGATGTTGGACCTCACACATGTAACTCTCTGTTAGCTGCTTTAGCCTCCGATAAGTCTTTTGACAATGCGCATTTGCTGTTTGATGAAATGATTCGCAAAGATGTTGTTTTTAGTACTGTTGGGTTTGGTGTCTTCGTATGGAGATTTTGTGAGAGCGGTGATTTGAATAAAGTTTTGGGTATGCTAGATAAGGTAAGAGAGAGCAGTCCAATGATTAACGGTTCTCTTATTGCAAATTTGATTGTTCATGGGCTGTGCAAGGCTTCAAGGGTGAGCGAGGCTCTGTGGATTTTAAATGAGTTGAGGACTAGGGGTTGTAAACCAGATTTCATTGCTTATCGGGTTGTAGCTGAAGCTTATAGAGCAAAAGGGAGTGTTTTTGACGTGAATAAGGTTTTGAAGATGAAAAGAAAGCTAGGGGTAGCACCTAGGAGTAACGATTACAAAGAATTCATTTTCAGTTTGATTGCCCAGAGACGAGTAAGCGAAGCCAAAGAACTTGGCGAGGTCATTGTGGACGGCAATTTCCCTATGCAAGATGATGTTTTGAATGCATTAATAGGATCTGTTTCAAGCATTGATCCTGTTTCCGCATTGGTATTCTTCCGTTATCTTGTTGGAAATGGGAGTTTACCAACAGTTACAACACTTGGCAACTTGAGTAGAAACCTTCTTAAACATGATAAGATCCATGAATTGTTGGAGGTGTACCGTGTTTTGTCTCTCAATGATTATTTCTCTGACACGGAAACTTATCTCGTGATGTATTCATACTTGTGCAAGGCAGGGAGCGTAAGAGAAGCTTATGCTATTCTTCAGGAAATGAAGAAGAAAGGATTAGATCCAGATATTACGATGTATAACTCCCTAATGGAAGCATGTTGTAAAGAAGACATGTTGCGTCCTGCTAAAAGGCTTTGGGATGAGATGTTTGTAACAGGGTGTGGCGTGAATGTGAGATCTTATAATATTCTTATTGGCAAGTTGCTGGAAACAGGTGAAATTGAAGAGGCACTGAGGCTTTTTAGTCATATGTTGGAGAAAGATATCCTACCAGATGCTACTACATACTCGTTGCTCCTTGATGCGCTTTGTCAAGAGACTAATTTTAAAGCTGCAGCAGAAGTATTCAACAAGTCAGTTGATCAGGACGTAAAGCTTGCGAGAAGTATCTTGAACCCGTTCGTCTTAAATCTTTGTAGAAAAGGTACGCTTTTTTATATATAGTTGTTGATTTCTCTTATTTTGCTTAGTAATTAATCTTAAGTTGGCATAGCAGGTTATTGTTCCTTTTTAGTCTCTTTTATATGTACAATGTATGTCCTCCCTTTAGTGGTGCACTGGTGCCATGCAGGTCAGTATCTTGTTGCTTCCAACTTCCTATCTGGTCTCACCTATGACATAGGACATTCAGACTCCCACCTGGTTTTGCTGAAACATTTAGCAGAAGCTGAAGAGGTTCCAATTGCTATTGACCATTTAAGACGCGTACATGCCAACTCACCTTCAATCTTGCGTGAGATAGTTTCTGAGCTTCTGGCATTTCTTTCCTCTTCTTCAAGGCCAGAACCCGTCTTACACTTGCTTCAAGTGATGAGAGACCAGTGTTTAGATCCCAACAATGATACATTCAAGTATTTATGTGCAAATCATGTACCTGGTTTTTGTTAAAGTTTAAATCATAGTTACCTGATATGATGTGGCCATGTGGGTGACATAAAAAAAAGAAATACTGTATATCATCCTTGCTTGTTCATATAGCTACTGTCAAATGTGCAAAATGAGCTAAAGAAAAAAGTTCCTTCTCAATTTATTCTTCAATAAACAAGAGCTAATTATCATAAGAAGAGCTGCAGTTTCAAGCCTAGAAATGTCAACAGGCAGAAACATTTCTTATTGATGTTATTATTACATAGGCTGTTAGCGATTTGGCAGATCTTCTATCATGATAAAGAGGACAAGCTATTCAACATGGGCCTTCAAGCATTCAACATTCCAAGGGTAAAACCAAAGATGTGAACTTTGTATCATATCGGTTAGAAAATAGTATGAAATATTCTACTTTTGTACCAAAATTGGGTATTGGTCCGTACCGAAAGTTTTGCCCAGTATTGCCTGGTATTAAAAAACTGGCCAAACATCGGTCGGTATCATAAAATTTGACTATTCTAAGGACTAAATTGCAAAAAAAAAAACACTACACCCTATCAATCCCCTGTCGTGCCAGCCCCCCACTCCTGTGCGAAGCACACGCAATGAAACCGTAGACAATCAAGTGAAATCTAATACATGAAAAAATTTGATTTATGGACAGCATTGTTGTGGTAAAGGCCGTAATGTCAGAGGTAGATTTTCTTCCTCATTGAATTAATGAATTATCTTGGATCTATATTGAATTGGTAGGTAACCATCGCTGTCGTTGCTTGCACCTTGCTGAAACCAGATTTTTTAGATCTGATTTTTGACTTGACCTAACCCAAAAACCCAGCCTAATCCACCAAACCAAATTGAAATTTTGATTTTTTAGGGTGTGCTTTTAATTGATTTTTTTCTGCTCCTGAATTGCTTTTGAATGGTGTTTGGAAAGTAGAAAATGGGAATGACTGTGTTATATTGGAATTGTTGGAATCGTGAATGGCTGTGTTATGATGGAATTGTTAGAGTTGAGATTGAGAAATTAGAGTTTGAATTTTGAAAGTTAGAAATATTTGGTGATGGTTAAATCCAACTGCATCTGTTGCCCTTAGGCAATTTTACCTCAAAACTTGTCACAGGACTTTTGAACACATCAACTTCCACCAATAATCTCGCATATCCAATTCTTGACTTCATGCTGGTAATCCTATTTGTGCACAAAGGCTTTCTAATTTGGGAATTAAGCTTTGACAGCCCCCTTTCATTTCATAGTTCCAAATGTATGTTAGGAAGTTGCACCCAAATAGAAACTTCCATGAAGTCTTTGTAGTCAAATGCAAAACCTTGAGAAAGTTTCTTTAGCAGTAGAGTTCTCCCATACATTACATACGGACCTCCTATCAATACATTGGTTCGATCCTCTTCTGTATCAAATTGAAAAATCATGCAACCCTAGGCATGAGGTGGAATCTTACATGGTACATTCCATTTCGTTGTTTGCCCTTCAAAAGCCTTCATCCCTGGGAACCTCCCTGTGAAGCAACCCACAAGGCAGTATCTCCATGCTTGCTCAATTTCTGTTATATCCTCGTCCTCCATGATAACTTCCTCATCTACCTGGACAAAGTCTAGTTGCATCTCATGTTTCATCTCTGTTGTTCCTTAATAGACTGACATAAGAAGGTTTAGTGTTGCCTTCATCATTCTTGTCTGAAGTTGGTTCTGGCATTCTGTAGAGCACCTTCGGGGAAGGTTCCTTATCCTCTGAGTTCAATGCTTCGGTGGTTACATTCTCTCCATCTGTATCCTCATCAGTTGTGGATGCATCCTCATCCCCTAACTCTTCAATACGTAACACCCCAGTACCCACATTCTTTGTTTTATTCAGTAACTCACATTCCTTGTTCTCGAAACCTGAATGCTCTAGTCTTTCCCTCTTTTCCCTGTTTCCTCTCGCTTG
>JANTPM010000007.1:6724918-6740120 GCA_025434745.1 Erythroxylum divaricatum | reverse complement strand
AGGAAAACCTTTGTAACACCTGGCATTGTTCATGAGGCACAGGTAGCGGCGTGTGTGTGAAAATCATAGAATAGTTAACTGAGGGCTTGATAATAACTCAAGACCCTTTTAGCCTTTATATAGAACCAATTACATAAGAAAAAGATCTTAGGAATAAAGAGAAAATCACACAATAAAGAGGAGATCATACTTTTCCTAATATAGATATTTCCTAATGTTTGTCTAAATGTAAATCTTTTCTAACACTTCCTCCCAAGTTGTAGCATACATATCATAAGCTCCAAACTTGTTACATATAGGTTTCAACTGAGTTCTTCTGAGTAGACATATGGTATGTCAATCAATCCTTGAAGCTTTTCACGAACAAAGTAACAATCCACCTCAGTATGTTGGTTCTCTCATGAAAGACTGGATTTGCTCGGAACCAAGTTTCCCAAGAAGATGCTTCATCTAAATCAACTCACATGTAGTATATGCCATGGCAAACTCAGCATTAAAACGTGCAACAACCGAATGATTTTTACTTTTCTATGACACCATGTTTGCACCCAAAAATATACAGTAGCCTTTAAGAGCCTACCTAATCTGCATCTTTATACCCTTGAATATGAATCTGTCCATTGATTTTGGTAAAGAAAGCCTTGCCTTTCAAATATTTCAAAATTCTAATGACTGCATACCAATGACTATTTTGTGGAGATTCCATAAACTAACTCACTACACTTGTAACAAATGAGATATCTGGATGAGTAACAGTCAAATAATTCAGTTTACCATGTCTTCAATACCTACCTAGATCTTCCAACTGCTCTCCTTTATCAGCATCAAGTTTTACATTTAGTTCCATGGGGCTATCAATTGGCCTTGTTTCCAACAGACCTATTTCCTCTGGAAGATTAACGACATACTTTCTTTGAGATAAACAAATACCCATCTTCAATAACCACTGTACTAAAGTGCCCAAACCAAGCTCTCAGTGATTGTTTTAGACCATACAAAGATTTGTTAAGACGACACACTAGATTAGTCTCTCCTTGAGCCTGGTGGTTCCTCCATAAAAATAGTCTCTTGAAGATCACCATGAAGGAAAGCATTTTTCACATTAAGTTGATGAAGAGGCCAATTATGAGTGGCTGCCAATGTAATGAAAACATGAAGAGATATCAATTTGGCTACAAGAGAAAAAGGTTTCAATGTAATCCATACCATACACTGTATAACCTTTAGCTACCAAGCGAGTTTTTAAACAATTAATCATACCATCAAAATTGACCTTAACATTGAACACCTAACGAAAATCCCCAATTGTCTGACCATGTGGAAGAGTAAGTAATTCCCATGTATTATTAGCTTGCAAAGCCAACATCTAGTCTTCCATGGCATGTTTCCATCCAGGATAATCCAAAGCTTTTGAAACAAACTTAGTTATAGGTATAGAAGACAAGAGGAAAAATTGCCTGAATTGGTGTCAAAAGAATAGAATAATAAAAGGATTCTTGAAAGAAAGGAGATTAAGGGAAGGAAGATATTTGGTTTCCTATGAATCATAAGATAATTAAATTAATATCTTTCATTGAATAGTCATTAGTTGTTAACGAGCATTAATCATTTCGAGTCTAATTGAGGTGAAGGTGAAATTGACAAAATTATGATGTCTCATATAGTATAAAAATGAGCAATTACTATAAACTTCAATGAGTCCCTTCTTTTTATTAAAAAAATTTCACCAAATTGAGACTGTTCTTTTAACATTTCAAATTAGTTTTTCAATTAGATCTTAAAAATCTTTGCTTAATGAAGATCAGAGTTGTACAAACAAATTTAAAAGATTAAGTTTTGGTAATCGACAAATTTATATTGGATTGAGTTTCTATTGTAAGACAAGGCGTATTAAATAAGTTTACAACAAAGGCTTAGGCCCATTTGCACTTAATTTAAACCCAATACGTGGATACAAAAGTAGCATATGACGGCTATAATGAGTTATTAGAAACAAAGTTTGAAATAGGGTGAGATGTGCAAGACCTTCGTCCTTTACAGAGAGCAATAGGCCAATCAAGATCATTATATGATGGAGTTGAAGATGGAGAAGACAATGGCGACGAGCATGAATCATTTGGTCATACTTCATGATGAGTGCATCGAGTATAAACCTACAAATCAAGACAAGATAGGCATTCCAAAGGAGTAAGATTAGTGTCAGGAGCAACATAATTAGGAGTTGTTTGGGAAGGAACAAAAGGAATTGGTAGACACTAATCAGTTTCAGTAGAGACAGACTAATCATCAGAAAAATGCGGTGTGTCTTCAAAGAATGTAACATTAGCCGACATGAAAAACTAATTCAACGAGCGGTTGAAACATTTATATCCTTTTTGCAAACAAATTACCTGAGAAAAATGTACTTTATAGCTTTTGAATTTAATTTATCTGTGTTAGGTTGAAGTTGATGAGCAAAACAAACACAACCAAATGCCCCAGGATTAATGGAAAAAGGGTCTTGATAGGGAAAGAGAATTGAGAATGGAGTTCTACCCATTAGCACAGGAGATGATATTCGATTGATAAGAAAACATGCAATGAGTGCAGTATCTCCCCAGAAACTTTTGGGTACATTCATGCGGATTAACAAGGTATGAGCTGTTTCAACAATATGTTGGATTTTTTGCTCAAAAACCCCATTTAGTTAAGGAGTGTGTGGGCGGGAAGATTGATGTTGAATACCTTGTTTCAAGTAACTAGAGAATGAGCTTGAAAAATATTCTTTAGCATTATCACTACGAAGAATATTGATTCGGGTATTAAACTGATTATAAATTTTAGTGCAGAAAGAACAAAATATAGATAATTGTTTTGAACGATTTTTCGTTAGATTTAACCAAGTTATTTGAGAGAAATCATCAACAAAAATTGCAAAATACTTAAATTCCAACTTGGACTTGACACGAGTCAGACCCCAAATATCTGTATGGATTAACATAGAAGGTTTTTCAACTCTTTTATTGACTCGAGAGAAAAACAAACTACGATCTAAGCTTACACGACTCACAGTCTAAAGTAGAAATAGAATCTTATCACGACACTACTTTCATGAGATTTTTCAATGATGGATGACCCAATCGACTATGGATATCAATGGGAGAGACTAACATTGGGCATGTAATGGATGATTGCAACTTGTCAAAATAGTACATTTCATTTGATTCACGCCCTACTCCAATCATCTTGGTCTTCAAATCCTAAATAATGACATTATCAAGGTAGAAACATACAGAAAAATTTAGTTGTTTAGTTTAAGATTGAAAGGAAAGTTCGGTACAAATAATGTAGATGGTAATGGAAGAGAAAAACAAGGATGAGAGGATCCAACACCTTTAATGGTGGCAGTAGATCCATTAGCAATAGTATGTTTATCATTATGAGAGGCAGCTAAAGGAACGATATGTTTAAAGTTGGTTATTTTACCTTAAATATGATCAGTGACACTAGAATTTATTACCTATGCCTGTTTTCTAAGGACAGATGAAAACAGACGGTTGGGTTACCTTATGAGCCACAAATGCCATAGAAGAAGACAATATCTGCTGAGTTGACTAATACTGCAAGTATTAGTATACTCATCTTGGGATAAAGTAACAAATGATTGTGAAGTTTTAGCCGAAGAATGTTCTTCAAGAGATGCAATATAAGTAGCTCGCAAATGGGGATATTTATCCCAATAAGACTTTTCATCATGTCCTCTTTTATCACAGCGAGTGCAATGGAGTCAGGAGCCCTTGCCACAACCTCCTCTACCACCACGACCACCATGTCCTCCTCAACTTCCTCCATGACTTCCTTGGACTTTTGAACCAGATTGTGCTGTAAGTGCTGACCTATTAGAGTTATGCATTTGTGGATTTGCCTTAGTCATAGAGCAAGAGAGCCTATAATATACTTCAACCACGGATGTAAAGTCTACTCCTACCAAGATTTGTGCTCGCATAGGCTTAAACTTGGATTTCAATCTAGCAAAAAATGTCATAGTCACCAAATTCTCTCTTTGAATTTGCACCTCCTCAATATCAGATGTGATCTGTAGTAGAGAATTCAACTCCTCATATGTAGTAATTGTGTATCATCAGCTTGCCAATTTTTCAGTATTTTTTGATTAGTTGGGGGGATCAGATGTAAGATGGCACAACTTTCTCTGAGCTCTAAAAAACAGTTCTGCATTCTTAGACCAGAAAGATTAGTTATTAATGTTCAAACATTGTTTATTGATTCGCAAAGTTGAGGAACCCATTGTTGGAACTCTTGTCAATGGTTTACTACTGGAATTTGACATCCCCCAGGGATGTTAGACAGATTTCAGATTGTTTATTCTTTTGAAAGGCTGACTACACATATATATAGAATTCTTAACACTCTTATTCTTGTAGGAAAGAGTTCCTAACAAATTTAAATCCTATTTAAATAAAAATTCTATAAGTTATAAACAATTAGGATAATGTATGTAAAATAGAATAACATATAACCACTACTTCCTATCTAAGAAGGAATCCGAACATAATCTAAATTTCAGCCCTTATTTTATGTTATTGACTTAATTTCCAATCCTCATCTCACTAAATTAAGGTTTGTGGTTGACTAATTTTTTCTCTTTTATTTCTTCTATATACTTTAAGCTCTTTTGCATTAGTAGGTCTTTATATCTGAACTATGTAAATGTGTGTTTATGTTGGTCTTCTTTATTTTTGTTTCATATTTCAATAGAAATCAATGGCCTCTATAAGACTGATTGTTAGGGAATCTATTCCTTAATGTGTGCAGCATATAGGCGACTTTAATTTTCCAAGATTAGCAGATTTTGGGGCAGCAATATCTGGTGCAAACAAATTGCAATGTCAAAAAGTTCTTGAAGAGCTAGATGTAAGTTGTAGCAACATTTTTATGTGATGCATGCTTTAAGCTGTTCTTCCTACGATCCTTTGGGTTGTTAAAAATAAGCTTTTGCAGTATCTTGTTTGATATTTTACATTGATGAGATAGGTGTATAAACGTTTGAAGCTCACACTAGAGTTGGTGAAAAAAGAAATGGAAATTACCAAGATTCAGGTATCCTTGTTACTTCTATTAGAAAAATGAGCATTGTCAATGTATTGAATTTCATTGTTTTTTTATTTATCTTTTTATATAATTAGGAATCAATTGCAAAAGCAATTGAAGAAAAGATAAGTGGAGAGCAACGCCGCTACTTATTGAATGAGCAGTTGAAGGCTATAAAGAAGGTAATTGGACCCTGTTTTCAATTGTCATTTTATGTTTAGGTTTCCTTTCCCATTTGAAATCTAAATCACAAATGAAATTAGAATCTAATTAGTCCAAGTTGATGAAGATTTCATGTAAATACTAAAGTTTGCATTGGTAATGACTTGAGGTTAAATGTCACTTGTTCAGGAACTAGGGCTGGAGACAGATGACAAGACGGCTCTTTCTGGTTAGACTCTGCTTTGATTAGCTTGTCTTTGACTCAGACTATTGCTAATTGGATCTTATTGAGTGCAAGACATGTTTGTTTTTTGTTTTGGTAACACTGAGTTGTTTATGGAAGATTGATAGAAATGATGAAGTTTCAGCATACTAAATTTCCAAGGAATACATTAACTATATTGGCATATAAAACAGTTTTGATGCTCAGCAATTCTTGGGTGAGGTGACCTTTTGATTAATAATATCAATTCCATACCTGAAAAACTGTAATCTACGCTTTAGAGAGTTAGATTCTACCAAAATTTGAAGTTAATAACCAATTATCCATAGTCTTGAATTATTAGTCATATGTAAATGAAAATAATATGTTATACAGTGACTTTGGTTTCCCTTTAATTGAGTTTGAATTAATGTTTGAAACTTTGTACTTCCTAATGAAAATAACTTATAAGGTTAAATTCATTGAACTGCTTTTGGTTTGGTACATTATCAATGTACTCCCTCAACCAAAATTATAGAGAGATTAATAGTTTTTAAAAGTCAGGGGATAGATTGATAATATGTTAAATCACAGAGGGGGTCAGTGAATGTAACTCTTAACTTATAACTATAGTTGTATTGACTAACCACCTCAAAGACATTAGTAGTCGTACTGTGTGATTGAAAGCACCAAGTATGAGATGGTTTCTCGAGGAAAGAGGACTTGGGAATTGAAATGTATAGATGTACCAAGGACTTAGACTTGAGGGTTAGAATGCTTGTTGCCTATTTAATTTGCTTTATCTAGCTGATTTAAATTGCTGCTTTATCATGTCTAATTTCTATTGTGCTCCTGCATTCACTTTGACTGAAGGAAACATTACAAGTCTGACTTTGTTGTGTGTACTATCAATATTTTATATCCCCTTGCTCAGCAAAGTTTAGGGAAAGGATTGAGCCAAGGAAGGAGAAAATCCCATCTCAAGTGTTGCAAATTATGGAAGAAGAGCTCACAAAATTGCAGCTTTTAGAGGCTAGTTCAAGTGAATTTAATGTAACTCGAAACTATTTGGATTGGTTGACTGCTTTGCCTTGGGGAGATTACAGGTATGTGTCTTCTGTTGTTATCCTTCTGTTAGGTTGCGTTCACCCTGGTTCTGTTATTGTGTCTCTTCGTTATTCCTTGTTTTCCCCCTCAGTTCTCTATTCCTTCCTCTGAAGTTTCCCATCCTTGAATAGTAGGACTTGTCCTACATGTGGTCTATTGCATATCTTAGCAGAATCCATTTGATAAAGCTGCTATGATAATGGAAAATTATCTCATAATAGTCTGTACTATGTCAGTTCTTGAGATAACCAGATCACTGCCGGTGTAACTTTCTCATTTAATTTTTATCTTTAATTTTCTGCAGTGATGAAAATTTTGACGTCTTTCGAGCTAAAATCATTCTAGATGAAGACCATTATGGATTGACTGATGTTAAGGAGAGGATATTGGAATTTATTGCTGTTGGAAAACTGAGAGGAATATCACAAGGTTTGTTGGATGTCTTGAAGATGTGAATGATGATTGCATTTTCTCTTTGCATCCATCTACTTACATCATTGTTGACCCATCGCAAAAAAAGTTCTCATTTCCATTAATTTATTACAGGTAAAATCATTTGTCTTTCGGGCCCGCCTGGAGTTGGCAAAACAAGCATTGGTCGTTCAATTGCACGTGCTTTGAATCGGAAGTTTTTTCGGTTTTCTGTAGGAGGATTATCAGATGTTGCTGAAATTAAGGTATTAAAGCATTTTTTGTAAAAAATGAATTAAGTAGTCATATGAAACAATATACGCTCATTGCTCACGGAGTCAAGTCACATGTAGGGGCATCGTAGAACCTATATTGGTGCAATGCCAGGAAAGATGGTCCAATGCCTCAAAAATGTGGGAACTGCTAATCCTCTTGTTCTGATCGATGAGATTGACAAGGTACATATTGGAACTTTTAGTTTCTTATTCTAAAAGTATTTTCTTTCCCAACTATTTTCTTTCAACTTAGGGTACGGGGAAAGAAAAAGAAAATTCTGTTGCAGTTCTGAATGGTTTATTTGATTTATAATTCTTGCGTCTAAACCTTCGTTGATTGAGCATGGTTTTGCTAATGTTATTTCTCTCTCCCTCATGCAACAAATTTGTATGCCTGTTATTCTAGCAGTGATTTTCTTTTTTATAATTATGGTGCACATAATGTCAGCTGGGAAGAGGACATGCTGGTGATCCTGCAAGTGCTTTGTTGGAGCTTCTTGATCCAGAGCAAAATGCAAATTTTCTGGACCACTATCTCGATGTTCCAATTGATCTATCAAAGGTTTGCTAAGATGTTGACTTCCTGGCATGCTAATTATTATGTCTTTGGTTACATGGTTTTGTTTTAGATTTACCTTTTATTATATGACTTGAAGATTCATCCTTCGGACATTTTATTTCAGGTTCTTTTTGTTTGCACAGCAAATGTCGTGGACATGATACCCGGGCCCCTATTAGACAGAATGGAGGTAGTTGCTATTGCTGGTTATATCACTGACGAGAAATTGCACATTGCAAGAGATTATCTGGAGAAGTCTACACGTGAAGCATGTGGAATTAAGCCTGAACAGGTCAGTCACTTCTTTGTAGCACTCTGTCTCCTACCTACCTATTTTATTCCACCACCTTGCTCACAAGTGTGAGGAATAACAATGAATATAAATACTGAGAAACTGTCCTGTAGTCTGTGACATGATCTTGTATGGATGTTTGTTCTGTAACTACAGATAGTACCTACTTGTTGCTTGTGATAGTGATGGATATATCTCTCCGTGATAGAACATTGACAATGTAATCCATTCCAGGTTGAAGTGACTGAAGCTGCTCTTCTTGCACTTGTAGAGAATTACTGTCGAGAAGCAGGAGTTAGGAACCTTCAAAAGCACATAGAAAAAATTTATCGCAAGGTTCTTTTCTTTTCTAAACATTTGTGTGCTGTGCGTCGATTTGATTTATCAGGGTATAGGTAGGGAGATATTCCATTGGTTCAAGGATTGTGCATTTTGCTTAGATTTTGTATCCAAGAAAATGAAAGTTTCACAGGTATAAACACGCATAAAATAGGACATTTGAGGTGGATTGATTCTTAAATTGTATGATTGTACAGATAGCATTGAAACTTGTTCGACAAGGAGTGATAAGTGAATCTTCAGCTTCAGGAGATCATGTTGGCAAACAAAATGAAGAAAAAGCAGTTGTAATCTCCGGAGAATCAGTGGAGGACAGTAGCAGTGACAAAATTGAGGAAACCTCTGTAGAAGCTGAGGTTGTACAGATGGATCACCCGTCTGATCAAAGCCAGGTTCCAATAGATGAACCTGGTGATTCTAAGGTATGTTAAAATATTTTCATAACTGGTGTTTGGAGTTTCTTTCACCAAGGTAGAATATTCTCTTCCTTTTTCTATAATTTTTCGAATGATTGTCTAAAAACATGGAAGCTTTCAGGAATTTGACATGGTCTTTAGTTAAAATTAAGTATAATGTTTTTGGAACAAAGACGAAGTGATTGCATGATTGCATCTTTGGGAACTTTGTGAAACCAGTTAAAACAATTTTCACCGTTGTTGGATTAGCAATCTTCAAAGTGTGAAATATATGATTAACACTTTTACATGTTTGATAAAAATATTTAAAATTTTGACAGGGCGCAAAAGAACCTGAGGAGATTGAGGGGAGTGAAGCAACTAATGCGGTTGAAAAGGTTTTGGTTGACACACCGAACCTAGCTGATTTTGTTGGGAAACCAGTTTTCCATGCAGAGCGCATTTATGAACAGACTCCTGTGGGAGTTGTGATGGGTCTTGCTTGGACTGCAATGGGGGGTTCCACCTTGTATATAGAGACCACTCATATCGAGCAAGGAGAGGGTAAAGGTTCGCTACATCTTACCGGTCAACTTGGAGAAGTTATGAAAGAAAGTGCCGAAATAGCTCACACTGTTTCCAGAGCGATATTGCTTGAAAAGGATCCTGAGAACCCCTTCTTTGCCAATTCCAAGTTACATCTCCATGTTCCTGCAGGGGCTACTCCAAAGGATGGGCCCAGTGCTGGTTGCACCATGATTACTTCCTTGCTCTCATTAGCCATGAGGAAGCCTGTGCGGAAAGATCTAGCAATGACTGGGGAAGTTACACTAACTGGGAAAATCCTTCCCATTGGCGGGGTACATAAAACTATTTGTTCAACCTCTATTGTTCTCCTCTTTAGTAACTAAACCATTTATTTAGCACCATCTAACTCAGTGCTTATGTGTGATATTTCGTCTCTTTCGATTTGCAAAACGCGAGAAGGATTTCATCTTTCTTCTTTTGATAAACTTATTGTTTCTGTGAAGCCACTTGCATTGCTGGCCATATATATATATATATATATATATCACTTAGAAAGCTTCATAATTAGAGTATCTTAAAAGTCATTCTCTCGTCTTAGTTGTAATGCTTGGTCATTTCTTTAGATTTGCATTTCAAAAACTTACAAATGCTTGTTTTTGTTAAACCCAGGTGAAGGAGAAAACAATAGCAGCAAGGAGGAGCGAGGTGAAGACTATCATATTTCCCTCAGCTAACAAGAGGGATTATGATGAGCTTGCACCAAATGTCAAAGAAGGCCTTGAAGTCCACTTTGTTGATGATTACAGTCAGATATTTAATTTAGCCTTTGACTATGACAAGAGTCAAGACAAATGAGCCACCTTCTTCCTCGTGCTTTCTTGAGATATTCTTTGCGAGTATCACCTGCAGCCAGTCCAGTTTTGTACTATGATCAGTTAGATCTATTTAGTTCTTAACAATACACCTGAAGTTAATTGTTTTATTGGGCACCACCTGAATACCAAGGAGATGATAACACCATTGTTTCTTCATTTATTTCATTAATATATACGAAAACTACCCATTTGTAAGAAATGTAATTTCCATTTTAAGGTCATTAAATTGAAGTTCTCATGCTTGCAAAAGAACGACTTATATTTTAGTGGCTTCAGCTTGTGTTTTATCCTCATCCTTGGATTGACAATTTGCAAGTTACTGATACAGCCCTTATCATGTCTTTTTCCTTTTTGTTTTCGGCTCAACACCAAGCTCTTCCATCATGAATTGAAGTAGGGATTTAGCAATGATCATTTCGGTGCAAAAATGGACTATATTTTAACAGTTCCTTTGAAGCTAAACAACTAGAGGTCTTGGTTGTTTGGATTCAGGTTCAGAGGTCTAGAATTTTAGTCCGCGGAAGGGAAGAAAAAAGATATATCAGTTGCATACTTGCATCACACGCACGCCTGTGAAGAATAAACTGTAGTTTATTGATCGTCCTACTACAATCAGTCTCTTGTTTTACAAGATCTCTACTATACACTGAGAGTGGATGACTTAAACGCTCCTTCTCATGAGTTGAGAAAAAAAATCCAAGGCCATATTGATAAACAGAAGAGACTCCACAGGCTTACTTTCTGTGTGGAACGCATACTGCAGATTCCACACACTGCAGATCTCATACGATTAACAATCATTGGGGCGGTTGTCAAGTGGGTTGTTGGTGATTTGAAAGTTGGCTTTGGTAGCCACCGCACCACCACCCAGTGGTTTGACATGGAGAGACATCTTATCCACTATAATTTGGAGGAGGCTGCAAACCAGTTTTTGATATTAACGATCACTCAGCTTTGAGTACGTGTCATACTTATTTGTTTTGATTAAGACCTCAACATTCGACTTGACTTGGATGACATAATATTATTACAAGTTGTTGCTTTAATTTGATAGATTTCCAAATTCACATACTGTACTAATTCACTAGTGAAATATAGGTATAATTAATAAGAAAAAGGTAAGTATTTAACATCCAATGGAAGCAAAAGAAGATGTTCATGCTAGGAAAAGACATGGAAATTCACCCAAAAAGGGGAATGCAAGTTTGAAGATCCCACCAAGATTGCATGCTTTGTATCAATCTCAAAGACCCATGTGAGTTTTTCATCCCATAAGTAGATACCCAATCATGAAATTCCCACTAGTCAGTCACCTCATTAAATTGTAGAAGAAATGGATAAGATTTGAGAATGAATGATCAAAAGCAAGATTTGGAGGGACCATATTGGGTCACAATTCCACCAAAAGAAAATTTAATACCCAAGAGAATAGGTCAATTGAAGCCACATGCACACCTTGCTATGAAATGGCGGCTTCCAACCATCACCGTCTCGACTTTGTGCTTTCTCATAAGAAAAGTATGATTAGGTCACTCTTATTTTGTAAGTCAAAAAGCATGGACACCTTCTATGTTCTTTCCCACTAAATGGCAGCTAAGTACGAAGTGAGACCAGTACTATGTAAGCCACCTTTGTTTATCTACACACATACGGCTAATGATAGTTTTAGAGTTTGCCTAACTAAACTGATTGTCTTTAGTTTAGTAGCCAACCGTGGCTTTTTCTACTTTTGATATGGACATTGGCACATGCACATATTTGATATCAGTGGATTTAGACTTTTCTATTCAAAATGCTTTTTGTACGTGTTATTCTATGCCACATCGTCTAACACTTGTCAATCTCACGTCCTAATTTCTAAAAGAGGTGTGCAGTCACCTTTTGGTAAAAAGTAATAGGTGTATTATGTGTCATCGGATATATCAAAGAGACCAGATCCTCTAGTTTAGGTACTCTGTACCTAGCTAGTGTCAGAAGATCTGAGTCATCCATTGAAGTGGAATGGATGACTCAGATCTTCTGACACTAGCTATGTACAGAGTACCTGGACCAGAAGATCTGAGGGCTATATCAAGAGACATGTACTTTTACTATTTTGTTCGAGAAGATTGTCTTTTTTTGTATTAAATTATTTGTAAATGTTCAAGAAAGTTAACTATATACAAATTGTCTTACTAATAAAAATGATTATCAAGCTAGTTATAAGGATATAAAATATCTTTAAAATATAATCAACTTTATTTTAGGATTACAAGAATTCTATGTGGGGGTGAATAATTATTCTCCATTTACAAGTTGGATGTAACATTCTAAAAAATTTGAGCTACTTAACCCTTTGATAAGTGCCTTAGCATTTGTAGCCATATAAAGTAAGTGAATCAAAGCACTATCTAGTTTTTCTTTTATGAATTATTTGTCAACTTCGATGTGCATCATTTGATCATATTATAATAAGCTATACCAATCATATATTTATCAGCTCATTGGTCTTATTGGGTCATTCCAAATAATTTTTAATTCTTTTAAGATCATTTTCAACTTCAATAGTTTTCACTCATTGATTGAAATTATGCCTCTATACTATATTGTGTTACCTTATTTTACTTCTTTCTTTTTCATGTCACACGATTCCTACTAAGAAAGGTGTAATATACTGTAGTTGATCTCCTGCCAATAATCAATCTTCCATAATCAACATTCTTATATATCCCAAATATTAGACATCTATGTCTATTAAACATAATACCTATTTTTGGTATCCCTTTGAGATTTTATAATTCTTGATGGACTATATGTAAATGAACTTTTTTAAGACTATACATGAATTAACATATCACATTCACTAATTAAGAAGGATGATAGAAAAACGATTTCCCCTGAAACCCTAATCGTGCCACTGCTAGTTTCTTTTCTTGGTCATGACTGACAATCTTGCTGGCGATGCCCATCCACTAGCACCTCCAAATCATCCTTTTTTCCTTCAAGTACTCACGACACCTCTAGCTACCACGTCCACAGCAAATAACCCTGTTTTGCAATAGCCAACAATCACCAAACACCATGGTGAGCCATCAATCATATTTCCAAAAGCAATCGTAGATAAGATGCCCCTCCCATTTTGTTTTGCACTTGTTGGAAAATTTTCCCAGGGTAGACTCAGATTGGATATGGTTCAAAAAAATTATGTGTATTAGGATATCAAAATCATAGTCGAATTACTCGACTCTCGCCAAATTATTTTGAAGATGGATATTGAATCAGATTTACATCGAGTATATTCACATGGAATTTGGTACATTGATGGAAAACCAATGCGAGTTTTTAAATGGACTCCTACTTTTCATATTGATCGTGAATCCTCGGTGGTTCCTATTTAATTTACTTTGCCCAAATTGCTAATTCAATTTATGAACAAAGAAGCTTTGTTCAATATTGCAAAAACTTTTTGTCTTGAAAGTTGATTTGGTGAGAATAATTATTGATTTAGAATTTTTGGTAAAAATCTGAAATTTTTTTTGAAACTATGAACATTTTTTAATTAGGAAAAATGTCAAGTGACAGGACAATTAATTTATAACAGTAGAAATAAGTGTCAAATGGTAGTTGAAATAATTGGCAAATGGTATTAGGATTTGTTGAAAATGTGACATTGAAAATTGGGTGACAATTGAATTAGAAATTAGGTGACAAATGAACTAGAGATTTGAGTACCATTACTAAAAGTTGTTAATTTGGTTATTTACGTGGTAAGTTTCATGACACATGTCAAGACACCCACCAAGCAATTGTTACCTTGCTTTTAACTCACCCCCGTGTTATTTAATTTTGGAAGACCATCATTGTCTTTGTCTTTCACAGTTTGTCATATGCTTTCTTCTTCTTAATTTTTGTTTTCTTCATTCACGATCATCTCACTCTCACCCTCGTCTTATTAAGTTCTTGTTATTCTTCACTTTGTTTCTTCAAGATCTTTGTTATCTCTTCTTCTTGTAACAAAAAAAAACTAATCTACCCACCTCCATGTTGATGATCGTGTGAGCCATGGAAAGCTAGGGTTTACATGATTTTGAAGAAGTTTAGAGTTATACAAGTAAGTATCATATTGTCCTTCATAATTTGTTGAATGAAACATGTATGATGATAGTTAGAGGTTAAATGATCATAAAATGATGTTTTATATATGTTGGAACGTCGGTAAAGAAATGAACACATTGATGTCTTGTTTTTATGTTTATGATGATCAATATTTCATAAGTTGATGTAGAGATGAGCTTGAAATAGAAAGATCATTAAAAATGGGGGTAGGAAAAAGTGCATAAAATTTTGATAGATAAATAGATGTTTCATGTTCTAATTTTAATGTTTATTAACTAGATCTCTTTGGGTGTTTTAGAGATGAACTAAAATGAGTCTAGAGCTAAAGAAAGGAAATAATGTGGTGTCTTGAAATGGGAAGAATTAAGGTGATAGTTAGAAGTGAAATGAATGTGAGATTAAAGTTGAGCATGTGCAGAAAGTTGGTGATGAATGTATATATATATGTAGATGTTCTGTTTTTGGTGTTATGATCAAACATAGAATATGATTTGTTTGTGATTGAAATTGAGCTGAGATGGAAGTAGGAATGAAGACGAAATAATGAGGACATAAGTTAGAAATGATAGATTAAGCAACAGAGATGAACTAGGATGAAATTGATGGTAAAGTGTGTTTGAATATGTTAGATGGAGTGTTTTCACTGAATAGGCATATGTATTTTAGCCATATCTTGATATTTAGAAATCAAAATGGGATGATTTTAGATGTAGAGTAAACTAGAGATAGATGGCTATAATTGTCATGAAGGAATCAAATTTGAATCATGTCTCTAAGGGTCTAAAAATTTGGCCTGAAATTTGTTAAGTCAGAATGACTTTACTAATAGTTTTGATGTATAACAAAAAGAGAAAGATCATATACAAGAATAACA
>JANTPM010000007.1:6685646-6713856 GCA_025434745.1 Erythroxylum divaricatum | reverse complement strand
TTATATATGTACCAATTAATATTGCTATTTGAAAAAAAATATTGCTATTTGAAAACGGATCGGGTATGGGTATCCATTGGTTCGGGTTTTGACTAGACCCATATCCAAATTCATATCCACATCCATTTTTTAACATCCATTTACAATCCATTTAAAATCTATTTTTTAGCATCCATATTCATTTTTTAGGGTCGGGTAGTACAGATATGGATCGGGTTGAAAACCCATTGCCATCCCTACTTCAACATCATTACTTATTCATCATTGCTTTAAGTAAATAGTTATAAGTTGCATGAGATTTTGGATATATGGACCATCTTGTGACATTGGTAAGGTCGTGTGTGAAATTGGACCTTTAATAATTTTGAAGCCTAACACAAATCATATCTATATATTATTTTCCTCCAGGTCCTCTTAAAGATCTATATCTTACATAAAAGCAATTACAGTAAGGATCATGATACTGGGCATGAAGGTTATCAAGCAAATTATTTGCGAGTCTACAAGTCTTCATGCACGAGACCATTTACGCGAGTTTGTGATCTTCGTTTGATAGATTTATGAGATAGGCCATAGCGTGATATTATATGTTTGCATTTTCTTGTCTTTTAGGGCGTTAGACTGTATATTTGTGGATATGTGACATTTTGGACATTTCTCGTAAGGTTAGATAGTATTTAATTACATTTTTTTATTTTTCAATAACTTATTGGTTGAGATATGTAATTTAATCTGGATAAAGATAACAAAGTGACATAATAAATGATCTAAGTCAATGAGTCGAAATTTAGGAAGAAAATAGATCCCGATAAGTATGAATTATACTTATATCGGGCCTGTGATGAGAAAAGTCAACATGGAAGATATATATAAAGGTTAAAGTCTCATGCAGTTGCTTATGTCATTCGTAAGTATCAGGATTCTCTAACCCGTTAAGAGAGCTTTTGCTTTGAGAAAACTGTAAAAAGATTTTATCACGTCCCGGTAAGTAGTTCCCATGAAGACAACGATAGATTTGTACTCGTTTCGGCTTCGAAAAACTCGTTTGAATTTATGCAATCGAAATTAGATATTTTTCGAATTTCTTCATTTATTTCCCTTGTATGTTAGATCTGGGATACGTAACTAAGGTCTCATTATGTATTACATATGGTACCAAAGCGATGACGTAATCGGGTAGTTAAAAATGAAATTTTTTTAGTTTTTCTCCATAAGATTTCTCAAAGAATAAAGTTCTATTTCTCGATTTTTTCTTGTTTTTTATGCATTAAAATGATATAAATGTGTTTAGTCTTGAGAAAAAGGTCGAAAACGAGCCTCGAAACTCAAAAATCTTAACAGAAACTCACTGAAATTTGCCTTTTTCTGGTGAGGGGGAGAATAGCCCACACGCCCCCGACGGGTGCACAGTAATGCCCGAAGGGCGTTACGTCTGGCGCTTGTTGCAAACGCGTGGGCATGCGTCGGGTGTGTGCATCGCATGTGCCTAACTTTGCCTTGGAGCTTCTGCGGTGGGCGCTCACGACTGACGCTGAGGTTGACATCAACTTGCTGACGTCAACCTATTACAAGACCAACAAAAACCAAAATTTCAAATTTCCCATAAGGGTGCCTCGGGTAGTTTGGGTTAGTTTTCGGGTCTGGGAAATTCATAAAGTGAGTTTTTTATTTTTCTGAATTTATTACATTGGTAATTTCACTTTAAAAAAAGAATTAAGGCGTTTTGAACTCAATTTTAAGTGAATTTTCATGTTTCGGATAGAACATGATGGAGATACTTCAAATTTTTGTGCCTCAGGTCTCATGGTCAGTGTTCAGGATTACATGATAGTCAATCAAAAAAGGAATTAAGACATTCTACAATTATTTTTGAGTAAATTTTCGTGCAATGAACTTATCATAAGGGAGATACTTGAGGTTCTCGTGACTCAAATGGTTGATTCAATGTCTGAAAATGCAAAATAGTCGCTCTAATGAGATTTTTTTTCTCCATGAAAATCTCAAATAAAGTTTTCAGAGAATGTCTTTAGCATGAGTGTGTGACAATGAGATTGTGCATTTGGGTTTTGTATTTATTCATGTTACATTGTCACATATCATATACCCATAAAGAATGTAAGGATAACATAAAGATGTATCTCTTGTGTTTTTAGACTTTGGAGTGCTGATGAGGATGTAGTCACCACAGTGACCTTTCAAGTCAGTACTTTGAATTGTTCTGCTTGCATGTTTGGGGATATCTCTGGTTTCATGTTTGGTTATTCTGCTCGTAGATGTTGGCCTTACATTGGATTTTGAGATGCCCATAGAAACATTAAATGGAGGAAAATCATTGCTTGAATGATCTATTCACCTACAGATAATAGTGTCATAAGAGTTGATGGTTTATACTCTGATCACTTTTATGTAGAGGTCTAGTTGCGTATATTATGTATTTAGTCCATAGGTATTTCATAATATGTGTGACTGCATTCTCGAAACAAATACTATTTAATGGCTTTAAGTATCATTGTTATTATTTTGTAGTAACCTTTTTAGTCAACAACCACAAAGTCACTATTGAAATCCTGACCAGTTTTAATATGAAGAAGTGGAAAGAAGATGTATTGAATGCTATGGAGATGACTAAAATTGATATAGCCATATATATGGATAGGCCATCTCCACCTATATCCACGAGAAGCAGCTTATGCAGCCTGGGATCGTTCTAACAGATTATGTTTGATGACCATTAAAAGATCCATACCTGACCATCTGCTTAGTAGACTTTCGGACACAGACATAGTGAAGGAGTTTCTTAGTAATATCTCCCAAAGGTACATAATATTACCTAATGTTGAGATAAGTTCCTTGATGAAAGAATTATTCTCCATGAGGTATACTGGAGAAGGGAGAGTGATAGAGTACATAGTAAGAATGATCCATCTTCACAGTAGACTGAAGAAACTAAATATTCCTCCTCCTGATGTCTTCATAGTTCACCAAACTCTGAACAAACTCCTGTTAAAGTTAAGTAATCTGGTAATGACATATTATTCCCTGGATGAGGAATGAGACTTTAATGCTTTGATTTCCCATTGCGTTGCTGAGGAGGAGAAACTCAAGATTGCTACTCCTACAACCATCGAAGCAACTAAAGGGAAGGCAAAGACGAAACTCACTAAGATTAAAGATAGAAATACTAAATCTTCTCCACATGTTGAGCTGGTCAATCCAGTGCTAATAAATGCCCAGTGGAGACAAAGAAGCCAATATTATGAGGCCTAGATTGAAAGAATGAGACCATCAGGTAACTCATTGGCTTATTAATTCATGAATCCAATTGTGTTGTAGCCACATCCAACTTTTGGTGTTTAGATAGTGGAGCATCTAATCATGGTGCTTCTATAATACTGTGGTTCATATCCAGGATAGAGCCAAATAAAGGAAAGGAGAAATTAATGGTTGGCAACAATGAAGAAGTGGATGTAATCTTTGTAGGGGATGTATGTTTTGAACCTTACTATAAGGTTCATTTCAATTTTTACGCAACACATTTTATACGTGATCTTTGTATCAATTTTGGGCAAAGAAAGTTAATGTTTTGTAATTAATGCTTCTGTTGTACAATTATTGTTTAATGCAAAACATAATGATACAACTTCTTATCATATGGTTTGTATAGAATGTATCTTACCCTGATTTAGATATATGCTTCTTTGTATTTTACCAAACAAGCCAAGAAAGACGACCTTGATAAAGGATGAGTCATACATGTTGTGACGTAAAGTTTAAGCCACATTTCTAGAGTTAGGGTTGAGAGATTGATTAAAGAAAGCATTCTCTCAATTCTAGATTATGATGATCTCGAAATATGTGCTGACTGTTGCAGGGGTAAGTTGACTAAAATAAAGATAAAGAGGTTAACTCGTGTTTTTGGCTTGTTAGGTCTGATACATGCAGATATCAGAAGACCTTATATAATTGCATTGTATAATTCCAAATGTATTCTAACAATTGTTCATGATTATTCCCATTAAATCTTATGTGTTTTTGCTTAAAGACTGAAGGTTGAGAATCGATCAAGAAAATTCATCAAGATAGTCAAATTGACTATGGAGGAGAGTATTATGGCAAGCATGGCGTTTCATGACACAAAAGGTCCTTTTTCAGATATATGAATCGGTTGGAATAGTGACTTAATTCACCATGTCGAGTAATCTTGAGTAAAATAGTGTGTTGCTGAAAGACATAACTGCACCCTAAAGGACAAGAAGAAGTCAATGCAGAATAGGGCTAATCTACTTGATTATCTAAAAGTGTGAAAACCTAGCCTTGCATTCATTCATGTATAGAGCTGCCCTGTTGAGGTAGTATAATCCTTATAAATACAAATTGCATACTTATTTTGTTGATTGCTATTTAGTCAAATATCTCGACCACTTTAAAGACTACAAATTTTTTTTGTAGAAAAAGAGGGACCAAAATAGTGGAATCACAAATGACTAAGTTTCTAAAATATAATGTCTATGATGATGGTAGGTCTTTTGACCCTTCAGATGATAGTAAGATGAATACTATAGTTATTATGTACCCTCTACTTATACAATTAGATTCGGTGGATCTAGGTCCTAGTATCGTGCCTATACAAGAACATGAACCCATACATGTACAAAAGAGGTTTCTAAAGGGTACAAGATCTAATGTAGTTGCAAAGATTCACTAGAGTGAGACAACCTGTTATCCTATTTGATAGCATAATCTATTTGGTGAACAGGACTATGGTGTTAAACATTTGCGGATCTAGTTACTGGATTTAATGCGGATTTGTAGTGGGATGCGATGACTAACGAGATGCAATCCGTGAAGAAAAGTAAGGTCTGAGAGCTAGTTGATTTGCAGCAGAACTGCAAACCTGTCAGTTGTAACTAAGTTTTAAGAACTAAAGAATTTCAAGATAAAGTTTTAGCGATTTATGGGCTCACTCAATTGCCTGATGGTTCATTCAGGGAGAAAGATCGACTTTAATGTCACCTTCTATCCTGTATCCTCAAAGGATATATTTTGATTGATTATGGTAATTGTAGCTCATGATGATATAGGGTTACATCAGATGGCTGTCAAAACTGCTTTCCTAAATAAAAGACCTTTATAAAGAAGTATGTATGGAATAAACTGAAGTATTTCAGGATCCAAATAGAATTGACATGATTTGTGCATTAAGCAAATCAATATATGGTTAACATGAAACCTTCCAAAAGTATTATCTTACAAATGATGGGGTTTTGACCTCTTTCGACTTCATAGAAAATAAATTTAAAAGATGCCTGTACTATAAGGTCGAGGAGAGCAAAGTTGTCTTCCTTTTACTGTATGTGGATGATAGATTACTCATGTCAAATTACTTGACCATGTTGCATAAGGTTAAGCAATTTTTGGCCAAGCATTTTGACATCAAAGACTTGGATAAAGCCTCTTTTGTCCTAGGTATTTAGATTTATCGGGACATATCTTAACACTTTTTAGGTTCTCACAAAATGCATATATTGAGTATGTGTTACAAAGGTTTAATACGGTTAACAATAAACTTGTTGTAGCATTAATTGCTTATAACGAGAGATTATCTTTAGCATAATGTCCAAAGAAGTCATGAGCCAAAATTGTTCGATCAACGACATCGTTTCTTAATTTGTTTTAAAAACATATATAGGTCTGTGGCCCGTTTCGGCCCGAACCATTAACATCCCTAATTGTTTCTACAAAATTGAATATATGGATACTCATGAAATATGATAGACATAGACTAACAGAAACAAGTGATTTGTTCCCAAAGTGATCCCAATAGGATACACTTCTTTTCTTCTTATCCCTCCTTATTAAAATAAAATAAAAGAATAATTCACTTCCTCTAATCTCAACTCAATCTCAATTAATCTAAGTCTTTTGGGGAATATGCTTTGTAATCTCTTTTGAAAATAAGAACAAGTCTCCTTCTTCCAAAATAGATAAATGCATAAATAAAACTCCACAAGAACAGAAAGCAAGATCTGGAAGAACAGTGCAGTTAGAATTAGGCCAATTGGTAATAATAATTATGACCTTACACCAAACGCCAGTTCGTATTTAAAGAAAGACCAAATTGTAACAAATTTGTTCTGACATTTCAGTCCCCTTGCCCAACCTTGAAGCTTTCAAAAGTCTCAGGTAACTGGGTTAGATAGAGGGAGAGAGAGGAAGAGAGGGAGGGAAAATGACAGCGGCAATGGCGATGGCAAGCTCTGGCCTCGCGTATCCGCAGCGCTTCTATGCAGCTGCGACGTACGCTGGATTCGATGGATCTCCCAGTGCGGTCAACAGCGTCTCTTCTAGGTTCAAAAGCGACACCGCTTTGCTCCTCTACGCCCTGTACCAGCAGGTTAGAATTTGCATTCTGCCTTGCTTCCATTTTCTATGAGCTTCGATCCTTTGACTTGGGGTGACAATCGCATACTAGGCTGATTCACGATCTCTTTTCGTGTTGCTCCTTGCAATGACGCGCCTCTTCTTTTCCTTTTCAAAAGCAAATTGCTTGGTGTTATTGCGCATTTTCTATGTGTTAGTGTTAATTATATGTTCATATATTATTATTATATTGATAATGTCAGAATTTCCTTATTCAGTAGGCTTCGTTGAAGATCATATATAAACATTTTAGTGCTCGGAGTTGAATTATCAACTTTAATTTTTCTCTTCGACTGTCTTTATGGATTAGACTTGCATTGTCATATGGTGCTAGTTTTAAGTTGTTGGGGGCGTACTTTGGATAGATCTAGTTTCAAGGTACTGATACACTTGTACTTGTTGGATTGAAATGTTTAATTGTATGGTTATTCAATCCGGGAGTACCATTTGCGTATGTTGATAGGGTTATCTTGCCTTCTTTATTTCCATGGATCTTTCGGCAGCTGCATATTGGTTTCTTCTGGCTAGATTTCTGGCAGGAGCATGTTGTTATTTATTATTTCATCAACTTACTAATATGCTTGGGTTGAGTTGTTGGATGTCTTGGGAATTTAGTGATGGTCATTTCATCAGAGATGTTAATTATAAAATCTTATCTGGTTCCAAACGTGATTGCAGGCTACTGTAGGACCTTGTAGTGGGCCAAAACCTAGTGCTTGGAATGCTGTGGAACAAAGCAAATGGAAAAGGTTGGTGTGCTAACGCTTACATGTTTCTAAGTTCTATTTGTTTTTCTTTTTGTAGGTGTAATCCCATACATTTAATCTTGGTCCACATTCACTCTATAACTCTACAGTTTCTTTGCTGTTAACAAATTGATGATCAATGATCCGTATAAGATGCTTCCAATATGTTCTCAAAGTTGGAGTAAGTAATGTGAAAATTGCATAACAAAAATCTTTTTCCATGGTCAAATTGTTCTCATTTATATTTCCTTAAGAAGTCCTAGGAAGTTGTATGATGCAATTGTTGCGTGTAGTGACTATATTAATTCAGGATCAAGTGATATCAATTTTAGCTTTCTAAAATTCTAGCTTGTTTTTTCCCAATCAGAATAGGTTACTTACTAGGCCATCCCCTTTTCCAATCCTTGTCTTGTCTATGATTGCATGGTTTTCGAGAGAAAGTGCAACTACTAGGCAGATCCTCATCCCTAAAGTCTGAATAAATTTGTACATTACCTATGTAATTGCCATATACCTGGACTTGCTAGTCTTTCCCCTTTTCTGTTGCCAATAATACCAAATGAATTATTATTGTAACAAGTTATATAAATGTTTAGATAGTCTCAAGTCATTTGATATGTCTTTTATGGTTCACTGATATGTTTGTTCACTCTATCCCACTAAGAGTGGTTTTTATGATCATTTTTATATTTCTGTAGTTGGCAGGGGCTTGGAGACATGGCCTCCACAGAAGCAATGCGACTGTTTGTGAAGATACTAGAGGTCTATAGCAATGCAAATATCTGCTTTCTGTTCTCATGAGTGATTTTAACACAAGTTAACTAATTTCTTTGTCATCAACAGGAAGAGCAGCCGGGTTGGTATTCTAGAGCATCTAACTTGGTCTCTCAGTCTGTAATGGACATGCAAACCGATGTGAGTACCTTAATTTGGGTTACCATGTTAGTTTGCAATATTAGTAATATTTGATCAGCAAATTAATATTTGTGATATTTAAGTGAAATATGCTGGAAGAGATGTATATGATGTGTTAAGCCTAAAGATTGTAGGACCATGGAGTTTGTGATGGTGGATAATCATCTAGTAAACTGAAGCAAATTTTTAAAACAGATATGGTGGCTTTTGTTGCTATCCTTTGATTTCTTTTTGTATAACATAGCAGAGCATATAGTAGCATGTATGTTAGCAGTTGATTGGGTACTTAAATGGTAACCTTTATCAATTTCTCAACCTTCTTTTCTAACAATGACAGCATGTCTCAAAAGCTGATCCTGCTGAGAATGGTAGCTCATTACTTGAAGCGAAGACCATTTCTACAGAGAATGGTAGCTTTGAGGAAACACATGACAAAGATGTTGTCTTGGAAGGCCTTGGTGCAATTGCGGTCTATGATCAGTGGATTGCACCTACAACATCTGGCCAACGCCCTAAAGCCCGTTATGAGGTGAATTAGTTTTCTTAGTGAATTTCTCTTGGTCCTTTCTTTTATTCTTGTCAATTTTTATTACTACTGATTCCATTGTTTTCCTCTTAACTTGTCATTACATTTGCAGCATGGAGTAGCAGTTATTGAAGATAAAATGTACATATGTGGAGGGAATCACAATGGTCGTTATCTAAGTGATCTTCATGTAAGAGTTCATATGCTTTTGTGCTAATATAATGTGTTAAATACAGATAAATTATTCAACGTCATGTGTTGTTCTATCATGTATTTTGCTAAGTTACCATTAGAACGCTAGAGAATGGTTAACAGTGTAGGTCCTTTATTTATATGAAAATCAGTAGGAAGGAAATTACAGACAACATTCGAGATGTGTCCTCTCCTTATACATTTTTCTATCCTAGTACATTATGCCTGCCTCATTTCCACTCCCCTCTACCAACTAAATATTCCCTGATCTAACACTCTACGCTAACAACCATGCCACCTTAGCCTTATAGAATCTTTCTAGCAACAAAACCAACAACTAATGAAGCAAAAATAACAGATAGTAGCCCTTCAGTACCTACCTTCGAAATGTTGGGCTTTTCCTCTAATCATTTGGTTGATTTTCTTTCTTCTTGAGTAGTCGGAAGTAGCATCTCTACTACTTAGTGGTAAGGCTGGTACTGCTGGACCTCTCCAAACTCCACGTTTCAGCGGAATTTTTATTGATAAGTTGTTATTATTGTTGTTGTTCTTTCTTCTTGAGTAGAATAGCTTAACTGGAGGCCTATCAATATCCCCTGCTGTGATTGTTGCCTTGTCCTCAAGGTGAAAAACCAAAAATTATTGTTGGATGGTGTCAAAGGGCTCTCATGATGCATTAAAATTTGGCATATTCTTCCATTTGACTAGTAACTGGGACTAGTAGAGTCCTGTCGAGGATGAACCCTGATAGCTTCTTGTTTGACTTTCCATTCCAAATCAGCTCAGAGTATTGGAGGGATCTCTAGCTGGGGGTGTTAGTACTTATTGTATCCTTGAGTTGTGATAAATAGAAAATTGGATGGATGGTGGCTGATTTTGGCAATCCTAATTTGTATGCCACAGGACCAAATTTTTGAACAATTGGGTAGGGGCCAAAATAGCAAGGTGTTAACTTCTCATTTGCTCTCTTGTCTAGCGACTTGTTCCGGTAATGGCCAATTTTCAAGTAAACAAGATACCAATTTGAAAGTGAACATCCCTTTGATGTTCTGCTTGTTTTTTCATCTGTTCCTATGCCACACTCAAATGCTCGTTGATTTCTTTAAGCATCAAGTCCCGTTCTTTTAACTATTCCTCTACACTTGCATTATATGTACACCAATTTATGTACTGCAGTACTATCAGTGATTCCCTTCCATATGCAATTTTAAAAGGGGCAAACTTAGTTTCTATATGAAAAGCATTGTTATACCAATATCCGCACCATGGTGACCACATACTCTAGGTATGAGGTTGGGTTTGTACAAAACAATGCAGATAAGTTTCTATGCAACAGTTGACCACTTTGGTTTGACTATCCAATGTCCATTTGGGGATGGTAGGTGGTGTTGTGTCGTAGTCGGGTTTGTTGTAAGTGAAATAGTTCCTTCCAAAAGTTACTTATAAAAACCTTATCTCTGTTGCATAGAATAGATCTTGGAAAGCCATGGAGCTTGACAATATGTTGGACAAATAATTCAACCACGATGACGGCAGTGTAGGGATGTTTAACAGTGACCAGGCTTGACAATTGAACCCAAGCCTAGCCAGCCCGATTGACTGGGTCTCGGGTCAGGCTCGGCCCCAGGACGACGAGTAATGAACAAAAGACATCATTTTTACCTAAAATTTTTTTGCCCAATAAATAATGTCGGCACTTTTGGATTGCGAACACTATAACCATGAGTTTCCCTCCATAAACTGATTTCAGGTGAGCACGCCTATTCAAAGCCTGACAGAAAAAAGCTAGGGGTTGGTTTTGCTGCATCAATACTACCCCTAGCTTGAGCTTGACGCGTTTCTCTTAATAAGAAACTGTTCAAGTATTGTTAGTTGCACCATAGCCTTCTTAAGATGCTGTATAACTGCAGCCACTTCTTCGCTCCACTTGAATGCATCTTTCTTTGATAGGTCTGTTAATAGGGTAGCTATCTTACCACACTCGTTGACAAACCGCCAGTTGTAGCGTGTTAATCCAAGGAAGCCTTGTAATTCTTTCAAAATTTTCAGCATCCGTCACTATCCAATTACCTTCACCCTTTTAGGATTAGCATTCACTCCTTCCTTAATTATCACATGACCTAAATATTCAATTGTATTTATGCAAAAATAGCATTTCTTTAAATTAGCGAATAAGCGATGAGTTTTAAGGATGGTTACTACTTCCATCAAATTTTGCACATCAAATTTTGTGAATGGGTCTATGGAATTGTGTAAATTAGTACGTTATTTCAAAAAAAAATTCAGGCCCACTTCTGCAACATCGGTTTGAAAATGTTGTTCATGCCAAACTCAAATGTGTATGTTGGCTAAGTCGACTGGCATGAACAAAAACTCATAGTGCCCATTATGACTGCAAAATGTAGTTTCTGGGTGTTCTCGGTCTTTACCAGAATCTAATGGTATCCTGACTTTAAATCTAGCTTGGAAAATAATCGAGCCCCTCTCAACTCATCAAATAACTCATCCACCGTAGGGATGGGAAATCAGTCAGGTATTGTCTCCTTATTCAAAGCTTGATAGTTGACACAATTCAGCTGCCATCCTTCTTCTTAAGTATAAGTACCAAGCTCGAGAAAGGACTTATGCTGGGCTGAATAATCCCCATAGTTAACATCTCATTTGCCAACTTTTCTATCTCATCCTTTTGAGTATGGGGTTATCGATAAGATCAAACATTGATGGGAGTTGTCTCAGGTTTAAAGTTGATTTTATGGCTTTTTATTGCCACAGGAGTGGCTCACTGACTGGTGGAAAACTTTTTGGAATTCTTTTATCAGCCCTTGCACCTCCTCCGATAGCTGGTCCCTTTGATCCTCCTCCGATAGTTGGGCCCTTTGATCCTTCTCCAAAAGGGTTATCCTCCTATCATATCATATTTATGATCTAGTTCCGGGATATTTGATTTAGTACATGCAGATTTTCTTGTTAATTTCAATAGCAGTTACTTTTATCTCTATAGATATATAGATATATATACCAAAACTTTATGGTCACAAGAATTTATTTTCGTTTCTTCTTACATGTTTTACCTTTGACAAAAGATTTGCTTGGTGTTGTTTTCCAGAACATTATGACTTTGTAAGCTGTCCTAAAATTTGAAACACACACAGGTTCTGGACATGAGAAGTTGGACTTGGTCAAAGATAGATGCTAAAGTTGAAGCTGAGTCTCAAGAGTCTTCTCCAGCTGCTTTGACCTCTTGTGCAGGTCATTCACTGGTTAGTATACAGATGATTTTACTGTTCTATATGACCATTTAGAAGTCAAGTTTGGACGCAAGTTATATGCTCTTAGATAATATGGATTTATGGACAGATGTGGTATGCTATTGTATTTGTGTGTCTTCTTGTTAAAATAAGATAAACTATCTACTTTATTTTCACAGATACCATGGGAGAATAAGCTTCTATCAATTGCTGGGCATAGAAAGGATCCTTCTGAAACCATGGAGGGTATAGCGCAATAATCAGGAATCTGTTACTAGTAAAGTGTCTTCAGTGCTCTGATGCACTTTCCTTTTCCTGTTGCAGTGAAAGCTTTTGATTTACAAACATCTACTTGGTCAACCTTAAAGACTTATGGAAAAGCACCAGTATGTATTATTTCTTCCTTAACTAGAAAGCAAACTGAATGAGTTAATGACTTTTCTTTAAAGCTTCAAATCTGGGCTCTGCTGTCTAAGAGGAGGAAAGCCAACTTCTGGTTTTATTCATTTCCCAAGACGCTGAAGATTATTAGAGGCTAATTTCTTATTTTTCCAAAGTTATGTATGCTGCTGCATGATATTGAACTGATGTTTCATGAACATTTTACATCTGATTGAAACTAAAATGGAGCTTTGGTCTGGATTTTGGAACCTCTATAGACCTAATAGAAATGGATGTGGTGCACATATTCCTTTTATTTTTTGAGATAGATTATATACTTGTTGATGTTATAAATAGATTATACTTTTGATTTCTCAGAACCCTTTTTCTTAATTTGTAGGTTTCACGTGGAGGTCAATCAGCTACTCTTGTCGGTACAAATATAGTTGTTTTTGGCGGACAGGACAGTAAGAGAACTCTGTTGAATGATTTACATATTCTAGACCTTGAGACCATGACTTGGGATGAAATTGATGCCATGTAAGAAAATTCCCCAAATTTGAGAAGCTTCAACCCTTATTTTCTTTGTTTAATTTATACTTTGTAGTATTTGGTTGTTGAGAAGCATTGTGAAATTAGTTTAATGAGTTGTTTTCCTTGTTGCTTGAATTGTAGCTTTCTATATCTATATCTTGACACAAGAAGGTCAAATATGTGATTTAAAGTTTCATTTCATTCAATTTTGAAGCAATTTATATGTTAACTGTGGCGTAGTGGTTTTCGGTTATTGGTCATTAATTTGATGTATTTATATGATTTTATAGTGGCTTGCCTCCCTCTCCAAGATCTGATCATACTGCAGCAGTGCATGCTGATCGCTACCTTCTTATCTTTGGTGGGGGTTCACACGCTGCTTGCTTCAATGATCTGCATGTGCTTGACTTGCAAGCTGTAAGATTAAAAGGCAATAAAATGCTTATAAACGTTTTGCTGGCATTAGGGAATTTGTTAACGTTGTCCTCGTTAATTGATTGTCAGATGGAATGGACTAGACCCACACAACAGGGGGACATACCAAGTGCACGGGCAGGACATGCAGGTGTTACAGTTGGGGAAAATTGGTTCATTGTTGGTGGGGGTGACAACAAGAGTGGTATGTACTTTTTGCAGCTAGAAAATCCTTTTATTTTTTTTATATGCACCCTGACTGAATAGGGACAAAATGAGGGAAAGAAATAAATAAAACCAAAGGTATTTGCTTATATTGTTGTTACTTTTCGTTTAAAATCATTTGAACAGGCTCATCTTATGTAACTATTAGCTGCATTGGAATAGAAGAGGAAGATATTCTGTTTTACTTCTCCTTTATGATTTCATGCATACAAGTTTCTTTTTGTTGACTCTTCTACAGGGGTCTCAGAAACTGTTGTCCTCAACATGTCTACACTTGTTTGGTCTGTTGTAACTTCTGTACAAGGACGTGTTCCTGTTGCCAGTGAGGTACTTTTTAAACGCTGACTAGCTTTCTACATCTCAGTGAAAATATTTAACTGCGTTCTTTGTAGGGCTTGACTTTGGCTGTGAGCTCCTACATTGGTGAAGATATTCTCGTATCTTTTGGAGGATATAATGGACGTTACAACAATGAGGTTGGCAATATTTCTAATGCCTCTATGTTATAATGCTACACTTTTTCCTCTTAATGATTTTGTATTTCCCTGTTAGGTCAATGTTCTTAAGCCAAGCCACAAATCTACCTTGCGATCAAAGATCATGGCGACTCCTGTGCCTGATAGTGTTTCTGCTGTGCACAATGCAACCAATGGCACCAGGGATCCGGAGTCTGAGTTTGAAGTGGGCCAAGAAGGAAAAATAAGGGAAATTGTTATGGATAATGCTGACATAGAGCCCATGGTATGAGAATTGACAGCCATGTTCATTTTTGGTTGGGTTAGTGTTCATGCTTTATAGTTTTTTGCTGTATCTGGATGCTTCTTGGTTAACATTTTAACATTTTAATTTTGAAGCAGAAATCTAGAGCCCGGGGAAGCAGTGAAAACATTATAGCAACTTTGAAGGCAGAGAATGAAGAACTGGAATCATCATTGAACAAGGAGAAGTTACAAAATCTCCAGTTAAAGACAGAGTTAGGCGAAGCTGATACTCGTAACACTGATCTTTACAAGGTAATTATTTTGAAAAATTTTCTGGTTTAGTTATCCAAGTAAGATGCATATGATAATTTAGATAAAAACAGTTTTTTTTCTTGAATTCCATTAATCTTGTTCTCAACACTGCAGGAGCTCCAATCTGTTCGCGGTCAGCTGGCTTCTGAACAGTCAAGATGTTTCAAATTGGAAGTATGTGCTGACATTTTCTCGTATAATATTTTATTAATCATGTAAAATTCTAGAAATGATGTAATTGAAGTTGGCAGTACTGAGAAATGCTGGTTACTTGCTTGATTTTATGAATGGATAATCGAATGATGCTTAAGATATTAGCTTCAAGTAAAACAGAAAAACAGTTTACAAGGAATCAGAAATGCTGTTTTTAACTATCTACTTGAAATCAACAGGTTGATGTTGCAGAATTACGGCAAAAACTGCAGACTATGGAGACGCTAGAAAAAGAACTTGAACTTCTCCAACGACAAAAGGCTGCATCGGAGCAAGCTGCCCTGAATGCCAAACAGAGGCAGGGCTCAGGTGGTGTCTGGGGCTGGCTTGCGGGAACACCTGACAACCTGAAAGAAAATGACGCCTAAATTGTCAAAAAAAAAAGAAGGGCCATTGTTAGATTTAATTCTCAATGATTGATTCTTAATTTCTGTTTATCGTGGTTTATTTTTCACAAGCCCCTTAAGAGGGGTTTTTGCAGGGTTGCATGCATTGTGTTTCAGCTCCGTGATGTGGTACGCCCCTTAATTTTTCTTCGCTATGGTCCCCATTGGACTGTATTTGAACTGATATTTCATGCAGTATAGGTTTTTTTTGTCAAAGTTGCGTCGATTACTTCTGAATTAAATTGTGTGAATAATTTTAGTTCCTATGTAACGAACAATACAGAGAGATTGTGATTTCTATTGGGTCCTAAAATTATATTTTAGGATTTTTACTTCTATGTCCCATCAACAAAAACAATACAGATGAGCAAATAATATATAGGTAAATCACTCTTTTAACGTTTTCTGCGAAAAGTTCCTTTTGCTATGATAGTACACTGATTAGATGTTGACTAGTCTAAATTTAAAATTTGTTAAGATGCTATTTTCTCAAAAAAAATCAGGTCAACGAATTGTTATATGCAGCCTTCTTTTTACAATTTGACAAAGAGTATGATTATGTAATTTAAACTTATGATCTTTTGGAGAAAAAAGAGAAACCTTATTAATTGTATAAGCTCGTCCTTCGAAATGTCACTTTATCAATTTTTAATTATTAAATAAATAAAATAATATTTTTTTAATCAACAAAAAATCAATTTAACCCCAAAAAAAAAAAAAAAGTCATCGTGAGTTACAACCTTTTGTACTTGATTGGTTGGTGAAGGAAGTGAAGACGACGAGGCAATAAAACGAGGATGGTGTTAGACCTTAAAGTTTTGTAGTATTTTTTAGCTATTTTTGCGGTAGGCTTTAGGAAGAAGGTTAGTTAGATTTACACATGAGGAGACATGCGAAAACACTAAGGTAAATATGGGTGAGTGAGATCGGACTTCGTGCAAATTTTGATAGAGTCTCGGATCTTGTGGAGATTGACTCGATTCAAGATCAGGACTTGATGGACTAAGGACTTAGCCCAGCTTAGGTGAAAGGACCACGACTAGGGAATTTGTTGTGGAGAACATTGGATCAGGCCAATGTGCTATGTGGATTTTGGCGAGATCATACTACGTCATTAACGGATAGAGATCGTGAAGAGATCTTGGATGATGTGGCGACGGCTGAGAGTTAGAGTTGCAGTGTTGAACATTTGAAGATAGTAGAGATCTTCGAGGATAAGGTGCTAGTTTTCTAGTAAAATGTAAACTCTATCTTTCTGTTTTCTTATCTTATCATATCAGCTAGAGTCCTATTTAGACGAGAGTGTCGTCTAATTGGTCAACATGATATAATCTGATAAGGATATACGTGATTTTAGCATGATCTTAGGTAATTCAGATTGAGTGAGATTCTGAATGTAACTTGGAAGGCAAGTTAAAAATCATATATATAGCTCATTCGAGCTTTGCTCTTCTCATTCACTTAGAGAGAGCATTTTTTGCATTCTTTTGACGGAAAGTATATAAAGTTGGTTTTTAACCGTATCTCTGTGTTTCCTTGTTGCATTCTTTTTTTATTGCTTCCATAGCATAGTTTCTTTGAGTGTGCGAGGTAAATAATTCGAGGGTCGTTGAAGGTTGAGTCTTGCTTAAGCGGACCTAAATGAGATTGTCGTGTAGAGGGTGTTGGTGATCAGCTTCGGTGAAAGTTCAAGTCCCAAAGGTGACCTTTGTATCAACTGGTATTAGAGCCAAACTTCAAGATGGCAGTAAGCAACTTAACATAACGAATGTCTAGGGTGGAAGCACTCATCGGACCAATTTCTCAGGGAGATGAAGAAGTCACATCTCACAATACTCATTTCAAGATGTTGGAGGTGCAGATCTAACAGTTGCAATAACAGATGGCGGATGTGTTGAAGGTACAATAGGAGTCCCAGTTCGAGATCACTGTGCTGAGGTGTGCCGTTGCAACGATAGATGTCGAGCGAGGGGAAAGCTCAACACCGCAACTTTGCTCTGTAAAGTTACATAAATCTAGGGTGTTCGAAGGTGTGCAGGACAATAAGGAGTTGGAGAATTTCTTGCGGGATATGTAGTAGTACTTTACGGCTGCTGGGGTATCCAATACTGAAAAGGACAATGTAATGACCATATATTTGGATGGGAATGCCAAGCTCTAGTGGAGTATGAGGATCTCTGTGGAGATCAGCGCAGGTCCCGTAGAAACGTGGGTGCAGATGAAGACGGAGCTCAAGGATCAATTCCTTCCCATGAAGCTAAAGTAGGACGGATTGGTAAGAGATTATGTGAAATCTTTTAGTTTTCTAATGCTGAATATTGAGAATATGTCAGAGGATGACAAACTCTTCAATTTCCTATTTAGGTTACAACCGTGGGTTCAAATGGAGTTAAGGAGGCAAAATATGAAGGACGTAGTTGGTGCAATCGCGGTCACCGATGTCTTGGTGGATTTTCATATGGTAAAAGACTCTAAGGCAAGCTTTTCAAATTCTTCCAAGGGTAAAGGCCACGACCAAGAGGAGAAGGCCGAGGAGAAGAAGAAGAAAGACTTCAAGAAGGATTTCAAGGGAAAAGGCAAACAGAATGGTGGCTCGCAGAATAGGGAGATGTCCTCGAAGAAGGGCAAGATTGCTTATTCCTTGTGTGACGATCCACATTTTGCCAGAGAGTGCCTAAGGAAAGAGAAGTTGAACACCCTAATTGTCGAAAAAGAAGGTGATTCTTTGGATGTTGCGGCACTAAATATGATCGCTTTGCTTAATATGACTAGTGGTGAGTTAGTTTTCTTTGAGAGACTAAGTTTCCTAGTAAAAAAAGATGGTTCAAAAGTTGGGTATAAGGGTGTCAAAGGCCCCGATGAGAATTAAAACCCCTGCAGGGAAGGCATAAGCAGTTGCGGGAATTGCTTACAAGTTCCAGTTATCATTAGAAGTTGGCATGCCAAGATGGACTTCATCATCATACCATTGGAGGATTTCAAGATGATATTGGGGGTCAATTTCCTTAAAGTAACAAAGGTGGTGCTATATCCGAGTTTGGGAAGTATGATGTTGATGAATGAACAAAATTCTTTCTACGAGAATTGTTATAGGTTCAGTGGTGGAATGACCGATGCTACAACTTCGGTAGGACATGTTTCGACCATGAGCATTGAAAAAGGGTTGAAGAAAGGTATGGAGACCTATATCGCTGCCATATGGGAGATTAGTGAAGATCACGTGGTGGGAGTCCCTGATGTAGTTGCAAGTTTATGAGTTGAAAGCTCAATGGTGCGGAGCAGCGTTACTTGATGGATAAGAAGGAGATGCTTGTGGTGGTGCATTGTCTTGAGACATGGTGAGGGTATTTGCTGGGAACTAGGTTCGTTGTCTGAACGGATAATGTAGCTAACATATTTTTTAGGACCCAAAAGAAGTTTTCCGCAAAACAAGCTCGATAGCAGGAGTTTCTTGTCGAATATGACTTTGTGTGGGAGCATAAATCAGGGAGGCACAACAACGTGGCAGATGTCTTGAGTAGGAAGGAGGTATTTGCGACCCTTTATTTGATCATAAGGGTAGAGTCCAACCTATTGGAGCAAATCAAGGCGGCTGCTCCACTAGACATAATGTATTGTAAGTTGATTTCTCGAGTTAAGGAAGGTGTCATATGCAGGTTTTGGCTCGACGATGATGGGCTTTTGATGACTAAGAGTAGTCAAGTGTATGTGCCGAGCTTTGGTGGACTGCAAAAACAATTATTAAAGGAGACGCATCTCGCAGTGGGCTGGTCACCCAAGAGTACAACAGATGCTAGCGCTCCTGTCTCGTTCTTACATTTGGTTAAAGATGGAGAATGGTGGAATGTTACGCCAAGATGTGCCTCGTGTGTTAATTGGATAAGCCGGAGAGAAAGAACAAAATCGATTTACTTCAACCCTTATCCATCCCCGAGAGACCATGGATATCGATTTCAATGGATTTTATTAGTTAGTTTTTAAAGGTGGACAACATGACATCAATCATGTGGTGGTTAACAGATTCTCTAAGTATGTGATCTTCGTGTCGAATCCTGTGACTTGTCCCTCAGATGTTGCAGTCGAGTTGTTTTATAAGAACGTGGTCAAGTATTTCAGAGTACCAGCGGATATTGTGAGCAACTGAGATGCCAGATTTACAGGCCGATTTTGGATGTCCCTTTTTAATATGATGGGTTGTTATTTGAAGTTTTCAACGGCGAATCACCCACAAATGGATGGTCAAACAGAATGAATCAACGATTTGTTGGAGGAGTACTTGCGGCATTATGTAAGTGCAATTCAACGTAATTGGTTAAGTTTACTTGATACTGCACAGTTTTTCTATAACTTGCATAGATCTTCAGCTATAGAGAAAAGTCTCTTTGAGATTAAGTTGGGACAACAGCCTGTTACACCATTCGAGATTTTTCAACAAAGGACAAATGATAAATGTCCTACAGCGCATAAGTTTGCAATGGAGAAGCAAGAACTGTTGGATGAGGAGAGGGACAATCTTCGTAAAGCTTCTCGACAAATGAAGAAGCAAGCGGATCTTTGGAGGAGACCGTTAGAGTTTGACGTGGGAGATAAAGTTCTGTTGAAACTAACCTTACAGATTTGGAGGAAGATCTCGAGCAAGCAAGTTCATAATGGTTTGGTGTAGAAGTACGATAGACCGTTTAAAGTGCTATATAAAATGGGGAACGTGGCATGCAGGTTGAAGTTGCCCGAGTAGTTAAAGGTACGCCTTACTTTTCATGTTAGTTTTCTCAAGCCTTACTATAAGGCCGTGTCAGATTCGAATAGGAGTCAGGTGAAGCGAGATCCACCAGTTGTGGGGAAACAGTTCGAGGATCAAGTGGAGAAGATCTTAGATCACCGGACAATGGTTCAATATAAGAAGAACCAACAGACTAAGTTCTTGATACAGTGGAAAGGTAAACCTATCGTGGAAGCTACGTGGGAGAAAGATACGACCTTGTGGCAGTTCGAGGACCAAGTGAATGCTTACCTTTAAACTAATTAGATGAGGGTGTCAAATCCATCTGGTGGGGGTGGTTTGTTAGACTCTTAAGTTTTGGAGCACTTCTTAGCTACCTTTGCGGTGGGCCTTAGGAGGAAGGTTAGCTGGATTCATGCATAAGGGAGGCATGTGAAAACTCTAAGGCAAATGTGGGCGAGTGAGATCAAAATTGGTGCTAATTTTGGTTGAGCCTCGGACCTCATAGAGATTGACTCGACCCACACTAAGGACTTAACGGACTAAGGAATTAGCCTAACTTGGATGAAAGGACCATGACTAACGAACTTATTGTGGAAAGCATTGGATCAGGCCAATATGCTATGTGGGCTTCAGCGAGATCACATTGTATCATCAACGGATAGATATCGTGGCGAGATCTTAAATGATGCGGCGACAACTAGGAGTTAGAGTTGTAGTGGAACTGAATATCTGAAGATAGTAGAGATCTTCGAGGATAAGGATGCTAGTTTCCTAGTCAAATGTAAACTCTATCTTTCTGTTATCTTATCTTATCAATTAGAGTCTTATTTATACAGAGGTGTCGTCTAATTGGTTCACGTGATGTAATCTGATAAGGATAGACGTGATCTTAACACGCTCTTAGGTAGTTTAGATTGAGTGGGATTCTGAATGTAACTTGGAAGGCAAGTTAGAAAGCCTATATATAACTCATTCGAGCTTTGTTCTTCTCATTCAATTAGAGAACATTTTTTGTATTCTTTTGAGGGAAAGTATATAAAGTTGGTTTTTAACTGTATCGCTGTGTTTACTTGTTGTCTTCGTTTCTTATTGCTTCCATAGCATAGTTTCTTTAAGTTTGCGAGGTAAACACTTCGAGGGTCGTTGAAGGTTGAGTCTTGCTTAAGCGGACCTAAGTGAGACTTTCGTGTAAAAGGTGTTGGTGATCGGCTTTGGTAAAAGTTTGAGTCCCAAAAGTGACCTTTGTATCATGTGGCACTAATGTTTTTGGTGGTCACTCTCACACGTAAGTAGCAACATATTATATTTTTCTTTAGGATTTTCAAAACCCATATTGCTTATGTTCAAAATACAATTTCTTATCATCTGCTACCACCTTAAACACAACTGAATTCTTTGGTTTAAGTTTTCTCGTAGAGTTTCAAAGCTCAAATCTTTAGAAAGAAAAAATAGTAGAGTAAGAAAAGAAAGCAAAAGGTTGAATTTCAAATTTTTTATTATAATAAAATTTAAACCTTAATATTTCAAAATGCTTAATTTCAATTTTAAAGTTTTCAATACGTTTAAAATAAATTTAATATCAACAATAAGAATTCAGTGTGAATTTTGCTAAGGTGTAAGATATAGAAGATTTAGAAATACATAGCCTTATCCTAATTAGTAGAAATGTTGTTTTCAATAAACCCACTGAAAAAAAGTTTTTGAAAATAGTTAGAACAAAATAAATAAATAAATAAATAATTGCATAATTGGTAAAATAAAAAACAGAAACAAATAATAATAAAATAAATAAATAAAGATAAAAGTAATTAAATAAATAAAAAGATAAGCAAGAAAACAAATAATAAAACAAACAAATAATTAGAAAGAAAAAACGAAATAAAGAAATAAAATAACTAAATAAGGTATTAATGCTAATGAAAATCACAATAATTGAATAAAAACGTTCGAAAGGTCTATGAAAAGATAGGGTTTTCTCTATGTAGAGTCATTTACTCATATCCTAGTTCGTCAAAGTTCTCTATTGAGGGCTAAGTCTACATTAAGAACTAATATGGACTCCCTAATTTTGTCAACAAATTAATTCATTGAGATGATATCTAGATCTTAATTCTTTAGCGAAATGTGGATTAAAACTAAATTCCAAAGGTTAGAAAAGCCTTTTGATGACTAAGCCTAACTTTTAGAGAGAAATGATGTTTCTAATCTTTTTCTCTCTCCAAATGATAGGTAATGTCTCATAAAAATCAAGGTTTCTTCTTTTAAACACCTTTTATATCCCCTAGGACATGATTTAGAGCATGGTCTTTGTCCATATTGTAGGCCTTGGTGATTTATGTGAGTGATAAACATGACTTCTAACACAATTTTGTGTCCAATTTATGGACATTAATTATTCTTTGAGATGAAAATAAAACCTTTCGCCTGATCATATCTCTAAACTGTGAATTTCACTATTTATTCTTTGACTTACATAAGGTATCCTAAATAGTTTTGGTCCACACCATGTCATTTACTATGTTTAATCATTTTAGCACAAGCTAACACACAGGCATGGACAAATTGTGTTCCTCCAATAATTACAATTTTCTTAATGTTTTTCTTAGAAATTACCTCTAGTTTTGGCATCATATCATATCAAGGTCAAATTTGCACAATTAGATGAAAATTTACTAAAAAATAAATAAAATAAGGTAATTTAATATTAAATAAATCAAAATACTTGCAAAAACTATGTGCATAACTCATGCACATCAATGATGATGAGTGAAAACAACAATGTCTTCAAGTAATCTACAGAACGATGTTTAGGCATTGAACAAAATAAGGATACTAAAAATATTTAGGCACACATCATTTTATTTGAACTTGTATTTAGAACCTTTGGGTGCATATTGAATAAATCTTCACTGTATGTAATAGCTCACAAATTTACATATTTAAAACAAATCACTTGATGATCTAATAACTCAAAGTCAAGTTGTGGGCAGGTCATGAGATCGATCTAAATGACATTACATGCTCTAGCATGCCTATGCTCTAGCCAATCATCCTTTTCAAAGTTAAGGTAAGTTATAGCTATCCTTAATATTAGTCGAACGTTTAAACTATTAGAATGGAAGGCTTTAGTAAGACTTACTTCACCACTTGCAACACCCTTTGAGAGTAATATACAACTTTCTCTCTAAAAGAAAGCACATTTGTACGAAATTTTGTCCTTTAAGTCATATTGAATGAATGGCTAAAATTTATTATTTTGGATTTTTAAATTAAAGGAAATGTATTTGTTCCTCATAGTACAAGTAGATTTTGGGCTTTACACATTCATTCACTATTTCTTCTTAGGTGAGTTATGTTAAATCTTGAAGCTATTTTATTTATGTCCTTTTTAAAGCCAGTTTTAACCTATTCTTTATGAATCTTTAAATTGATTCCATTTTATCTATCGCCATTTTGATGCCATCGCTTACTCTTCTTATAACACCATTTTATACTCCGATTTTTGAAGTTATAGATGATAGAGCTCCTAGAATTGGTGAAAACAAGATAGATGAAAATACATTTACACCCCTACAATAAAGAACAACAATGAATAGGAGCCTATAAAGGAAGGAAACTTAAGCTTTATACCTACCAAACCAAAACAACTAGTTAAGCAATTAAGTTGGAAACAAGTTGTTGGAGAGTCTTTAGGTATATCATTGTATTAATGCCCCCAACATCTTTAAAGGTCATGTCATAGTCTCACCAAAACTAGAGGTAGAAAAAGAAATGGACAAAATTTATAACTCAACACTTGGGGGATTTCCCTTGAAAAAGACCTCCCTTTTTATAAGTAAACACAAAATGTAATATCCCACAACCATAGAGCATATACCAACATTCCAGATAATATCTGAGCACATGCCCCAAAGAAGCGACATGTTAGAGCAATCACATCAACTTATCATGGCATCATATAGAACATAAGCATTTCGAAGAACTAAGTTTCCTCATATTATTCATAGCCATAAGTTTACATTGTCATTACATTCTATAATCCATGTATTTACATTACCAAAGACATATGAGATACTTTGCATTTGATTCACAAACATAAACATTCATTACACTCATAATTCATGTTTATACAATAATATGTGAAAGTAACAGTTTTATAGTACTTGAAAATCAACGTCATAATTTTGATGAGTTTGCGAACTTAGTGAGTGAATGATCATCGATGTGTTCACTCAATTCAGGACACAACATCACAAACATATCATCCAAATTCTCAAATATATCACATTCTTCAAAACCAATTCCCATTTATCACATCATTTGGTTTGGATACCAAATCATGATATATGTATCTCACATTTCAACCAACACATTACGAACACAAACATTTCATGTAGTCATCTCAAATAATCCAATCACTCATCTCAATCATTCATTTCAACATATACACAAACATTTCATATTATTATTTAAACACAATTCAGTAATTCTTTGTTGAGCACCAATTTAACTGTCTCTTATTTATTGCAGATACTGGGCTAATTTTAAACATTATTCCGTACCCATTATGGATATTGAGCTTATTAATCATTAAGCCTGTGGTTCTTTATGCACATTTATGAGATTTAAGCTCCTTTCTACATTGGTCACTCCGTTCACAACTCATTTATCTGATCATACATATCAATGTCTTGAAATGTATCAAATCATATAATATGCCATCAATAAATTTCATTCAGTGTACATAGCCATTTATCGCATTCATCGGATCTAAGTCCAGCATTCAACATTTAGTTGAGCACTCATTTCCTATATTCACATACAAGTACATAGCACTTCCAATATATTCCCGAATATTGAACTCCTTTGGTGGGAAAGGAGAAGAAATCTTAAAGAGATTTTCTTTAGTTGAAAGAAGCCAAAAATGAGACCCTTCTCATTCAAGTTTCAGCTAGGCTATGCAAAAGAGGAGAGAGTGAGTCACAAATGCAAGAACCCTTCTTCTCACCTTGTCAATTTCGGTTAAACATGAAAAGAAAGAAGTGTTGTGCATCCAATGCATCACTTCATTCTTTAATCAATCATAAAGAAGCCAGTAAGTGAGACTCTTCTCATTTGTTTAAGATGGCTATATAAAAAGACCAATAACCTAAATGAGACCTTCTCATTTTCGGTTATGGACGAAAGAAGGAAGAGAGAGTACATCAAATGCCTCTCTTCCTTTTTTTAATCAAATGAATGCTAAAAGGTTACATTACATGCCATCATTAAAAGACAACCATTAACCATTTAATGATAAGATCATTACTCCATTTAATTATGATAAAACATGATAAAAACCATCTTTAATTTAGCAATTTAATGCTAAATGTGTAGCTTCACATTTAGCTACAAAAAATGAGATATGCCCTCCCTTTTTTTAATAACTTTGTTTCAATTTAATTAATCTAATTAATCAAATCAAACCAAAGTCTAGCCCAATATTAAATGTTCATTTGAGTTTCTAATTAACAATTAATTAGTGTTAGCACAACATTCAATCATAGGCTTTAAAACCTCTATTTGTATTTCTTACTTTGCTTGATAACCTTCCTAAAAGCGAAGGGGAGAATCTGATTGGACTTGGATAATTCAAGCTCTAATAAGTCCAGAATTAATTTAATCTCATTAGAATTAATTCCAACTTATTAACCAAATGTCTTTCTACTAAAGATAATTAATTGAACTCTTGAATTACTAAATATTATGAGAACCCATTTTTCAAATAAGATGTCCAATTGCAAACTTCATTATGAACTATATTATAGCCATTCGCACAATAAAAGGTAAAATTACTATTTTGCCCTTATGTTAGTTTTTCCTTCTAGATCTTCCGTTTTACTCTATATAGTGATTAACACACAAGATCTCATCTTGGTGTTAAGACTTGATGGATAGCTAGTCCATCAAACTACTGGCACCAGTTTAATCACCAATCTCCATAAAACATCTAGAAGTGATGATATTATTATAAACTCTTTATTTGAGTAAATGTTTCCTTATACATGTTTCAATTAATAGTTCCAACATGCAGACATTGGATTGGAATTCTGTAAAAATTCATTCGATCATATTAAGAATTATAATGAAACATATATGAGTTCACCACTCATCAAGATTGTGGTTTGTAATAAAAGAATGCTAAGGTGTACATTTTAAGATTAAAGTAACAACATACTTTATTCTTTGAAAACATACTTGATTCCATATTCATTTTATAGTACCATTATCGATAGTCAACTATTATTATGATATGAAACTCATGATTTTCTTGAAGTAAACTCTTTTACTTACACGAAGATAAATCGCAACACTATAGTCTAAACCATAATCAAGCAACCAACTTGGTTATTCAACTGTGAATTAACTAATTTATATTATAATAATATACATGTTTCCCATACATCTTCATGTATATGTATATTACTTATAAAAGAATCTAGGTACCTTATGACTACCTTATGACTAGATATATAATGCTCATACAAATAAAATCAAATTCTTTTGTTTTATTAATAATAAATGTTTTCATTACAAAAGTAACTAGAAGAAGATTAAGTTATATGTAAACACATTAAGTTATATGTAAACACACTTGCTTTCCAGGGCACTATATTTATATAACTCTAACAATGTCCTCCCTCCACTTTTTCATAAACTTATCAAAATTGGAAGTGAATTACAACAAGAGCTACATGGTAATATCCTTTAGTGCTTCAAACTTAACAAGTGAGCTTTCAAGTTTAATAGGTATTTATATGAAGGACCCACCTTGTAACTTTCTAGGTCACCCATTATTTATAAAAGGCTACAATCCACGGAATCCTACTCACTTACATAAAGAATAGAGAAAAAGATAGGGAAATGGTGGAATAAGGATCTTTATATTATAGCAAATTGATCTTAATCAAATAAATTGAGAATCCTAAAAAGACAAAAACACTTTATTGCTTACGTAGCTATATGTTTATTTCCTAAGTGGTAAGGGTTTTTTATCAATAAAATGCTTGATAGGGAATAACCATAAAGCCTTACTTCTTTACGACAATTGGAGCAATAAGGGTCCTCTTATTTAATCTACCTTCTTACATCACCTACAAAACTCTATACAAGTTAAAGTCAAAGAATTGATATTTGTTAACCAGTAGGCTAACTTTCCACTAGAATTAGCTCAGATAATTCCATAAAGTTGATTCATATGCTCCATTTTAATTTTTTATTATTATTTGAATTTCTTTTTGAAATATAAAATTGCATTCCCAAAATGGAGGCTAAACCTTACAAAGTTACAAAATATATAAACTAGTTAGTTTAACTTTTTGATTCAAATAGAACAAAAAGAGCCTTAACCACAGATATAACATACAATTTAGCTAGGTGTAATTCACATAAGCCTAAAACTTAATGGAGGATTCTTGTCAATGTTTGAGACTATAAGCCTTAGTAGGACTTCCATGCATATAGAAAATAGATATAGGAAAATTACAAACTAAAGATAGACTTCCTTTCTTCCATACTCCAAATCATTGTTCCTTATGTCTCAAGGACAATGAAACAATTGATCATCTATTCTTTGACTGCCTTTTCTCCAAATCAGTATGGGCTCATTACCTATCCTACTTCCATCTCAACCTTCTACAACAACTTAACCTCCACACAATCTCCTTTTGGCTGAACCATCCCCAAAAACCTCATAACTATAAAGCCCAATGTACTCCCAATCATCCTTTCAGCTGCAATATACTATCTATGGAAAGAAAGAAATGCTAGGACTTTTGAAAATGAAGTTATGGAGTTGGATGGATTGAAAGCTAGAGTGATCACCCTAGTACAGGAGCAACTCAGAGAAAACACCGAGGGAAGGCAAAGGTATGAGAGTTTTTTAAATCACTAACATCTTTTATGAAGTTTCTGTTTTAGGACAAAGCAACGAAATTTTGGGGAATAAAGGCCGTAGAAGCTGCTTGACTCTCACTGCTGCAGCTCTCAGCTCAACAAAGGTGCCCATATCAGACTGGGCTAACCTGGTACGGATCTCCAGATTAAGCCCTCCCTCGAATCTCCAGTAACTATCAGACTCTGAAGCAATCAAGACAGAAGCATACCCTATCAGCTCATTAAACCGCACCTCATACTCAGTTACTGTCATCGTCCCCTATCTCAACTCAAGGAACTCCTGCATCTTCATCTCTAAATAAACCTTGGGCATGAAGTTATCTCTGAATGCCCTCAGAA
>JANTPM010000007.1:6674889-6685179 GCA_025434745.1 Erythroxylum divaricatum | reverse complement strand
GAGGCGTCCACATAAAGTGGAACAAAACCTTGAGGTCATGGGTTCGAGCCGTGGCTCACCCATGACCAAAGAGGACAGTACTGATTAATGAGGTACTGAAGTTGGTGAGTTCATCCACCCGGTACCTGGATCTGAAGTTGGTGGGTCCCTTTCATGGGGTTAAAATCCACCCGGATCCAACATTGAGCCAAGTGACTCAATAGTAAGAGGAGTCCACTTAAAGTGGAACAAAACCTTGAGGTCTTGGGTTCGAGGGCTAGAACTCACCTAAGGCCAGAGGGGACAATACTGATTAAGTTGGATGCCGCTGTATAACCCGCAAACACTCGCCGCAGTATAACCTGCAAACACCTACGGGTGGGGGGTGGGGTCCAACAGTACGCTCAAGTATATACACATCCAAATATTGTTTACATTGTTGGAATGTTAGGTAAATATCTGAGTAATCTAGGAATGGATCAATGGAAAACAACTAAAAGGGTTAAGCAATATCTTAAGAGAATAAATGTCTACATGCTCATATATAGGAGATCATATTAGTTGCAAATTAGTAGGTATTCTGACTTTGATTTTGCAAGATGCCAAGATAGTTGTATATCCACTTCAGGTTATATCTACTTACTTATTAGAGGAGATGTCTCATAGAAGAGTGCTAAGCAGACACTCATAACTTCTTCTACCAATACATGTGAGTTTATAAAGCATGTTTGAGGTATCCAATCATAGGATATGACTACAAAATTTTGTAATGAGTTACAAAGTACAGATGGCATTGAAGGAATATTGAAATTATTTTAGGACAATAAGTTAGCTATGTTGCATTCTTATAATAACAAGAGATTTTCAAAGTCAAAACAAGTCAATATTAAATTCTTGGAAATAAAGAAAGAATTAAGAGGTGTTAGATTTCTATAGAACATGTTGGTATAAACTCAATGATTTTGGGTCTACTAACTAAAGGTTTGCCACCTAAGGTCTTTCATGAGGACACTGCCCATATGGGTGTAATGTCATTTGATGATATGATATTTTAGTAGGAGTTTGCAAGTCTCTATACTAATTAGGAGTAAGGCTGCATACACTGGACTTCTCCAAACCTCATGTTTTGAGGGATTTTTTTACTAGGTCATTGTTATTGTTGTTGTTATATTTTAATAGGATGTTGTTTATGGATACTTATAATTATAGACGTGTTATAGATTTGTATAATTTAATATTGCAATATATATAACTTTGTTTGTTTAAAATATGATTTTTTTCTAATTTGATGTCACTAAGGAATAAAGTAGGACTAGTTGGAAATATATATGTTAAGATCACACGACATAAAATTTCCGTGCTACATATCCATACTTAATGCATGTGTTTATTTATATTGAAATATGTGACTATTGATGAGTCTGGTCATGATAATTGTGGCAAATATCTCTTTGATCTTATATTAATATAATTGATAGACCAAATTGTTTAAAGATGATATGTGTGTGTGTGTGTGTGTGTGTGTGTGTGTGTGTGTGTGTGTGTGTGTGTGCGTGCGTGTGTCTCTGTGCGTGTGTGTGCTCTAAGTGGGAGATTGTTGGATTTTTTAGTAGACTATATATATATGTGTGTGTGTGTGTGTGTGTGTGGTCTAAGTGGGAGATTGTTGAAATTTTTTAGTGGACTATATACATACATACATACATACATACATACATACATACATACATACATACATACATATATGTATGTATGTATGTATGTATCAAAGGCAATTATAAGGTTTGGTTTAAAATTAAAAGTGATTTAGTAAGGTTGTGGGTTAATAGACCTAAATCATCTAATTAAGTATGGATATTATATATGTAGAAACCTTAGTATAATAATCCTAACTTATGATGGGTAAATTATGACTATGCACTACCAAAAGAACTAATTAGGGTTTCTTTTTCTTGTTAGGGGAAAAAAAAGAGGTAACATGTACGTATCTTTTGGAAGGCCAAAATTAAAAGAAAAAGATGCAATAATTCAATCAATTATATTCCAATAGATTCAGGTACGCTTTTGCAATTAATTTTATCCTTAATAATTTGACAAGAATGATTTGGAATCGTATTATATATTAAAATTAACAAGAGAATCATAGCATAATCATTATATCACTGCAAAGGCATAATCCTTGTTCCAACATTGACTTGATAAAAAGTGTCAGATATTTGATTTCTCTACTAGTAAAGTTCCATAACCAAAAGCTTTTAGGGGCATCACAGCTACTATAGCAATAAAGCACATTGTTATAGGCACCCAGTATGTTTAAGGAAAGTCTTTTTTTATAATTTAAAAAATTCATTAAGTATAAGAAGTATAGTATATAGCTAAAGAAAGGGACTCTCCCTTGTGAGATAACACGACAACATTCATCACTACAAACTCAAAAAACAAAACAAGAATGTAGAAACCAAAGTTAGGAGGAGATTATGCGATAATGTATTGGTAATTGGGGTAAAACTCTCTTCTACTTTCTCAAACTTTTAAATGATTACTCAGTTGGGATGGGAAGCTTTGGATGCCGCGATACGACAATGGTCGTGCGATTTCTCTTTAATCCATCTCTAGCTAGAAAAGATTTACATCTCAGGTAGGAGGTTTGATTCTATAGTTTTTTAAATCTTCAAAGATTAACAGACTTCATTTTGAATATTAGGAGTCTGGAGGGTACAAACGAGGACATTCTTTTATAAACTTGACTGGTGAGGCAGTAGATCTAGAGAAGGTACTCCCAAAAGCTCTCAAAAATCTATATTGAGTCATATTCCCTCTAATCTTTATTTCTCCCCTTTTATCTTGAGTTAGTTATTTTAAGAACTACTTGAGTTGCTTGATTTGCTTAGGAAACAACTATGCATAGGTAGTACTATTTTATTTACTGTATCCCAAATAGAGAGAACCCATTAAGGACTATATTCTCCAAGAAGGAGCCAGTCCTCTACTATAATGATGTCCCATTTGATTTATAATTAGTTGTTCCCTGATACTTTCTGTAGAGAGTTCTATAAGAGAGAATACGTTGTTAGATCTCCCTTTAAACCTTCTATTATTTCTCTTTCCAAATAGCCTGGAGACAAGTTACAACTACAACCATAAGTATTTCCTTTTTATATTTAGAGATAAGCAGTTGAGACATCTCTAATAAGATATCTGTGAGACTACAAAGACTAGTTCCAAGGGCATATAGACTAGAGATTCTAATCCACACCTCTTTAGAGAAACTACACTCAAAGAATAGATGATCTCTAGTCTCCTCCACTAGATTGCAAAGAATACAACGCTTAGGAGAGGATAGGAATTTCAGTATATCCATAGTACTGAACCTATTCAACATGGCTAGCCATATGAGAAAGTTGGCATTTGGTTTGAGAGCCTTGCTCCAAATCAAGGAACATCATATTATTATTGTAACTGCCCTATCCATTAGGGTTTTAGATTTCCTATTAGTGATTTCTGATACAGAAACCCCATCCCATAAGTATATGTCATTCTCCCCAAGGCTTATATATTAGGGAATGGGCAAGAGTCTTAGTTCTTCTAAGAAAAGCAACCAAATGTCATTTCTAATTATCTCTTAAAGCTCAGCTTTCTTAGAGAACCTTCCCAGCAATGATCTTACCAACTGATTATAAATTGAAGCCCCTTGACTGGTCCAGTTATCATACCAGAGAGAGATTCTATCTCCTGTAATATGTTGTTGAACATCTTCTCTTAACCTGAGGATTTGGTTGAATAACCAAAAACAACTGTCTTTAATTCTTAGGGCCCAAAAACTCTTACCCTTTAATATATAAATGTCAGTCCATTTGATCCACAGTGATTGTTTTCACTTAAGATTCTCCAAATTCTCTTGGTCATTAGAAATCAGTTGTTCTTACTGGTTGACTCCAATCCTAACCCACCTACCTCCTTCGATTGACAATATGCTTCCAATTCACTTTAGTAATTCCTTTCTCACCTTTTCCTTTACCCCATAAAACTGTTTCATCAATTTTTCCACAATTTTAATATGTCATTTGGAGAGGAAGATGTTAAAGCACCAATGAACTTGCATAGACTTAATTACCAACTTTAAAAGCTTAATTTTACCTCTATAGGACAGAGTTCTATTAGTCCAAAACCCTAATAGTTTTTGCATTTTTTTTATTAAAGGAAGACATTCACGAAATCTTAGTCTCCTATAAGAAATAGGAATGCCTAAATACATAAGAGGAGGGTCTTGTTTTGTCATGCCAGTTGTTTGTGACAAGGAATGTGTTAGGTAAGCAACACTTTTAGAAAGTAAGAAATAGCTTTTGTGAAAATTGATATTCAATCCAGACAGTTCCTTAAAAATATAGAGAGTACTCATCAGTAGAGAAACTGAAGGAGCATTTGCCTTAGTTAAAAGAATACGATCATTCGCAAAACATAAGCTAGTTAGGGAAAGCTTGTTACATTTAGAATGGTATCTAAAGTTGGAGTTAGATAAAGTGTTATGTTTCAACATAAGGGTGAGAACCTCTATGTAAATAAGGAATAGGTAAGGGGAAAGAGGGTCCCCGTGCCTAAGTCCTTTTTTTGCCTTTAAAAGTCTTTGTGAGGCTTCCATTAATTAGTATTTTATGAGGTACTTGTAATGCATTTTTGAATCCATTTGATAAACTTATGGAGAAAATTCATAACCTTCATAGTTTATAGCAAGAATCTTTAGTTAACACTATTAAAAGCTTTTTGTAGGTCCACTTTAATGGTACAGTTTTAAAGGCTTTTATTTCAAACGTGCCCTTTCAAAAGCTCCTGTAATAAAAAGGATATTATCCCTAATATGTCAGCATTTCATAAAAGCTCCTTGATTCTCACTAATGAGTAAGTGAAGAACATCTTTAAACCTATTTGTCAAAATATTGGTGATGATCTCATAGAGGAAATTAGTGCATTATATAAGTCTGAAATCATTATAAGTGACCGGGTTGAGGCACTCAAAGGTTGCTATTGAATTTTCCCATTGGTTTCCTAAAAGTTTATTTGAGGCACTTAAAGGTTGCTATTGAATTTTCAATTATTGATCTGAATCTGGAAAATTATCCACTTGAACACTCTCACTTTTTGAAGGCAGTTTACTTTTAGCTTGAACCAACCTAGCTAGGCTTTCACGATTATCTAATACATGTTCAACTTCCTCCAACTCTTTGTTATCTACAGAATTTAGCTTCTCCAATCCCGACACCTTCGAATAATCTCCTCTAGTGAAAACTCTCCTCCTTGGTTTCCATTCTTTGCCTTATGCTTTTAGGGAAGGTTTCCATTTGTATTTAACCAATACCTTGTCTTCTCTAAGAAAATACCCATTGACCAATCTTAGGATAAGAATGTTGTCTTTCATTTTCTTAGAAATATCCATATTCAAACATAATCGTGCAAATCCAATCTGTTTTCTCAAATCAGTGTTTTCATCCATACATATTGGTTTTTCCAAGTAACTAGCTAACATACTCAAACCTTTAGTTGTCCAATATTTCAAAGGAATATTATGAATATTCGCTTCTAAAGGAATGTTTTTCAATCTAATTTTCTCTAATTTTATGCCCAGTTGTCAATTTTGAAGAAATAAAGGAAGTTGAGAGATATGCCAAGGGCCTTCTTCAATTATATTCTAAGCTTCCGATTTGGAGGAGAAGATATTCATTAGTGAAAGTCATGGCTATATTTTCTCCTTGCAATTTTACCATATCGCTCGACAAGCTCAACAAATTAAGATTATATAACCGTATATGGGGATTAGAGTACAGTAAGAGTAGACTGAGAGTGAGATCTTGAAGGGGATGCCTTTGGTGGAGGATTGAATGATAGTTAGCAAAATAAGGGTCTTGGATAATAGCATTCCAAATCTTGGACACGCACCTGAATTGCTTCACAGATTTGACATGACATCCTCCGCTATCTTTTCAGAAGACATGACTTTCTTGTTCTATCATAAACTTCTTTGATGTTTGTTTTTATAAACCCCAACTAATATAGTAATTATGTATTGGAATCAAAGACTAACACCATAATGTAAATCCTAACGAAACTTTACCACTCAATAATTCTCTATTGATATAAAATCCTAATAAAACTATATATCTAACTTAAAACATATACATACATACATACATACATACATACATACATACATACATACATATATATATATATATATGTATGTACGTATATATATGTCTGAACCTGTAATTTTAAGAATAATACAATTTATATTTGTATACCTAAATCTTATAACACCATTCATACAAAGATTTCACAGATATCATACTATCGTGGTAGAGCACACGCATATAAGATAGAACTTAGACTCAAGTTAAAGAAGGAATCTAAAGACTTGAGGAATCTCATACATGAAGTAAGAAATAGATGCAAGAAGTTCAGTTATGATTAATTTATGCAAGCGCAGGGAATGGTTACTTGATGTTCTACTTTATCGAACAATCATAATTATTGGTTCAGTCTGATTTTGGTGAGGTTGGACGCCGTTGATTGGATCCATGATCTCGATTAACTTCAACTAGGAGAAACCTACAAAAATAATAAAGGCACACTGGAGGTTGTTCGCCGACTTGCCCCTCCGATGCTTAAGTCAGTTCTTTGTTGTAGATTTTCTCTAAGAACAGAGGGTATTAGGGTTCTTAAGAGTCGTACCTGCGTTATGAGGAGATAATGAACTTATATAGTAAATACCTATCATGCTTAACTCAACATCTTGGGAATGGGTCGATCGGCCCACAAGCTATCCTAAGGTTGGACCTGGGCCTATCATGACCGACCCAACCATAAGCCCCCTACTCCTCGAGCCTGATCAGGGAGAAGGATCGATGGAGTACATAGGGTTCGTGCAGCTCGCCTGCGTGACAGCTCGTGATAGGCCCGACCGATCGGACCTCAACGTCTAGGCAGAGCACTGGGTTTAATCATTCCTTATAAATCGTATCCTTTTGACGGATTTTCAAAATTTGAAAAGCAGTGTCCTTTCGTGCTACTTTTATGATCATGCACGTCTTTTCAACTGTTGCGCCGCTCCGTGTGTCTGACAACCCTAATTTGCACGACTCAGGTTTTGCCACATGTCTAACTTCAATTGGTGCGCCCGTTTAGTTGATTTTTGTGATAACTGCCTAGAATCGGCAGATTTCCTTCACTACCATTTCCGCACATTCGATTCTCCAACTTCTGCTCTCTCTGCTCTTCATCTCTTTGCTAGTAGTCATCGGAACTTCCTTTTTACCGCTATCCAAACACCCATTCTCAGTCACCGAACTAGGTACATCCTCTCTCCTTTCCTCATCCTATACATTTCCTTTTTAGTAGCCATGTCGTCGACTAGCCCTAGGAGTGATTCTAGACTTAGGGATGAAACCACATCCCCCTCCTCTTTCGACCGGGAACTAGCCGCTGAAAGTGCTTTACAGATTATCGAGCAGCTTGAGATAGCGGTGGAAGCGATGGAGGGCCGGAGGCAGGGGAAAATGAAGTACCGGATGCAGAAAAAGATGAAGAAATCGCGGTGACTGACCGGATAGACGGGCGAGTCGTCGAAAAGCCACCAAGCGACAAATCGACGATGACCGAAAGGGAACTGAACCGATCGGTCATCAAAAATAATATCCCTTCTTCCTGGGGACTCAGAATGGTCTGCAAATTCGAGAAGATTTACAGTAATATGAGAGGCTATTTTCCTGTTTCAGACAGCTTCTTCTCGATCGGTGGTATGAGGCTTCTATATACCCCAATCATCGACAAGGTGTGCTGCGCCTATAAGCTAGTGTCGAGACAGATCCCCCCAAATGGTTAGAGGTTTATGAAAGGTCTTGCCCTGCTGTGTCATCATTTCGGGTGTCCCCCATCGATTGGCATTTTGCGGCACTTCTTGAGAATGTATCAGAGCTCAATCACTGCGACCGGAATCCCTCATTTCCAGTATAGAGATGCATGGAATCGTCCTGCTGGAACAACTTCGTCAATCAAGGCTTGGAGGACGAAGTACTTTTTTGTGAGCCGCCCAGGATCTACCTTTGAGTTTAGGCCGTGGAGGTATCCCCTGACCGAGCGGTGGAACGACACTTCTAGTCTATTCTTTACTAGAAAGGAATCTGAAGTGATCGACCAAATTAAGGCGCTCAGTCAATATGCTTTCGATCGTCTTATTCTGGGGTATCGTGGAGGGGGATAGGCTAATACCTTTTCGATTAATCCCCCACCTCAGATTAACGGGCTAGAAGGAGAGACTGCCCCTTCTGGTTGACTCTTCGTAGTTTAACCGCCTTGTTTTTTATGAATATTAGTTTCGATTTCTAACCTGCTTCTATAATTGTGCAGCCATGGTGAAGCTTAAAAATCTCACCTCGACCTCCGACGCTCCCAAGTCCAAAGGCCAGCGTAAAGTTGCTAGACCTTCCTTGAAAAAGAAAGAGCGAAGCAAGGAGGTGAAGGTCAGCAAAGACATCATTCAACCAACTGCGGAGGTCAACATAGATATCACTCAGCCGACTGCACCTGATGAGTCCATAACGCTGCTGACCCAATCGGCTGAGGACCGAGCTGTCATGGAAGAAGAGATGGAGGAGGTGGAGCGGCCGCTCAAGAGAAAGAAAACTGCTTGGGATTTTGAACAATCGCCCCGTACTTTGGACAAAGGTAAGGGGAAGGGCCCAATGCCCAGCTCCGAAAAGTGGGTGCCTGCGATCAGTCTAGATAAGATTGTATCGCTTAGGGACACCAATGTTGCTCTTCACATTGCCCAGAGGGTTGTCCCTCCCACGGATGAAGAGTTTTTGGACTCATTGGGCGACGAGGAGATGACGGCCGGTCTTGTGCGTGGCATGGCAGAGAATCTGACGTTCGCCTCTGGAGTGTACCAATGTTTTGATTGGTTGGCTAAAGTTGCCGGATCGATGGACCAGGAGATTAAAGATCTCCTTAGCCAGGTTACCATTTTGAGGATTCAACTTTCAGAGATAGAGGAGGAGAAGAACAAAGTGGTTGCGTCAAGGGACGACGTGGAGGAGGAGAAGAATAGAGCGATTGTGTCAAGGGACGAGATGGAAAAAAAGTACCGAGCATTGCAGCTCAATAATGAGGGCATGAAGGAGGAAGTTGTCAATGCCAACGCTAGAGCCAATATGGAAGAAGAGCTCCCCTTTGAGAGTCCTCCATGACTGCCACGAAGCGATGCTGCATAAAGTAAAGGCTGAGAACAAATTGCTTGAGCTACAAAGCTCTGTCAAAGAACAGAGGGTTGAGGCAATCAAGCGATGGAAAAGGCAGTTTTTGAATGATGAATGCAAAGAATTTACTTGTGATTTGGCTCTTTCCATCCTGAGAAATTGCCATGGCATTCTCTTCCCTGATGGGCCAGACCATCCTTCGTTCGAGGACTTTGTCGAACCAATGCTTCCCTCAGAGCTTGACCTTTCACTCGAGGAGGTAAAGGAGATAGCTGAAAAGGAGGAAGAGACACTGCCAGATGAGCTACTGGACCTTAGTTCGGATGAGGAAGTAGAGCGAGCTCACGGGGGTGTCTCTCCAGTTGCTCCTTCAGACCCTGATCCTGTCTCGACCGCTTTGCCGACCTCTGATGCTACTCCTCCTGCCAATCTAGCTATTGGTACTTCTCCCCCTACTAAGGGGTCAAAATGACTTATGTAATGGGACCTTCAAAGCTCATCTGGTCGGGCTTGTGACCAGAACATATTTATGAAGAAATAAAACCTCTCTTATTTTTATCCTCCGTTGTCTTCTTTATTCGTATAGGAGACTGTTTTTTCAAATAATAGGCAGCGAACGAATGTGTTTGATTCACATCGATCGGTAGTGAGATTCAAGAGAATCATGGTTGAACGATGAGAAGGAACCTGGCCAAACGAGAGGAGGGACGAGCGATCCAAGATTACTTTCTTGGTATCACCTGGTTCCAAGATCCGGTCTTGGTAACCTGGCCGAGCGATCTAAGATTTTGGCTCTTGGTATCACCTAGTTTCAAGATTCGATCTTGGCAATATGCCCGAGCAATGTTGAGGCCGAGCGATCCAAGATCGTTTTCTTGACATCGCCTAGTTCCAAGATCCGGTCTTGGTAACCTGATTGAGCAATATTGAGGTCGAGCGATCCAAGATTTTGGCTCTTGGTATCGCCTGGTTCCAAGATTCGGTCTTGGTAACCTGGCCGAGTGGTGTTGAGGCCGAGCGATCCAAGATTGTTTTCTTGGCATCGCCTGGTTCCAAGATTTGGTCT
>JANTPM010000007.1:6661100-6674789 GCA_025434745.1 Erythroxylum divaricatum | reverse complement strand
CATTCATCTAGCATCACAAAACCAATCCAAAACACTTACACCATTTCAAAACCAATCCAAAACATATTCACTCATTCTTTTACATTCATCCTTAATAAATCAAGAACACATGCTACCCATTTCGACCAACACCATTTCTCACAATTCATGCATTAAATGAACAATCAAAACTTAAAACATAGTCTTACCTAATCAAGCTTCAATTCTTCTCAATCTTCCACTAACTCACCAAATCCTCTACTTTACTCCACATACACGACATTCACCATGAAAAGGGAGGGAGAAAACTTAAGCTTGGACACATGAAGGGAAATATAAGAGCTTTGGTGTGGGTGGAGCTTAACAAGAAGAAGAAGAAGAAGAAGAAGAAAAACCCATCAAAGAAGAAGGAGGAGAGGGCCACGGATGAGAGGAAGAATTTGGCATTAAAAGTGACTTTTAACTCTTCCTCAACTTAAAGTGCCGTAAGTGAATGAAGGGAAGAAGACAAGAACATTAAATGAATGAGGACACTTGTCTTTTAATGGAGAAAAAGACAAAAAAAATCAATTAATACTATTTAATAAAAGAACCTTAATACAAATTAATCTTTAATCCATCTAATGCTAATGGCTCCTCCACTTTAGGGTGATTATAAAACTATTAATTATAAGACTAAGTAGGTAAGTGACATGTGTCACTTGCCACTTGTCCTGAGTTTAAGCACTCTTCAGGTCTTTTTTCCAAATACAATTTAATTTCTACTCCAATTCCTCTCCAAATTCTAATGGCTCAAAGTAATAAACCCTAAAATCATATATCTAATTTTTCAGTGCCATTGGACAATCATTTCCAGTACCGAAAATCCCATCAGTCCGTCACCTAACAATTTTTTTCGGTTTGGAAATTTTCTCCGAAAAATTCCAGAAAAATTTCTAAAATTTCCTAAAAGTGTAAAACACACATAAATCACTCCAATTCAATTTTTCAAACACTAATACCACATATTTCACAAAAAGTTACATTTAGGCATATATACCGGAAAATGTCATGAATGCATGTACAATCATGTGCATGTGCAAAAATTATCATTCATATATATTTAGAGGCCATCTAATGTATGAACATGCCGAGATATATTTCTAAACTCCTAACCAGTCCCAAATGACCAATTTACCCTTCCCATCGGTGATGGGATATTACACGAAGGTGAGTCATATTCCGTCTAATCTTCTTTTTCCCCTTTTGTCTAGAGTTGGTTATTTAGAGAATTGCTTGAATTGCTTGAGTTGCTTAGAAAAAAAATATACATAGGTACTACTATTTTCTTTACTGAATCCCAAATAGACCACTTGAGGACTATAATCTGTACGAGAGAGCCAGTCCTCTGTTACTATGCTGTCCCAATTGATTTATAATCAATTGTTCCCTAATATTTGAATTAGAGAGTTCTATAAGAGAGATTAGGCTATTAGATCTCTCTTTAAACCTTCTATTGTTTCTCTCTTTCCAAATAGCGTATAAGCAAGTTGCAACTACGACCATAAGCATTTCCTTATTATATTTAGAGATATGCATTTGAGATATCTCTAATAAGATATCTATGAGATGGCAATGGCTAGTTCTAAGGCCATATAGACTAGACATTCTAATCCACACGTCTTTAGACAAACCACAGTCAAAGAACGTATGATCTCTAGTCTCCTCCACTAGATTGCAGATAATACATTGCTTAGGAGAGGATAGGAATTTTAGTCTATCTATAGTACTGAGCCAATTCAATAAGCTAGCTAGAGGAGAAAGTTAGTATTTGGTTTGAGAGCTTTGCTCCAAGTCAGGGAACACCGCCCTATTCTTGTTACTGCCTCTTCCATCAGCTTTTTAGCTTGCCTATTAGTGATTTCTGATATAGAAACCCCATCCTATAAGTATATATCATTCTCCCCAAGGCTTCTGTATTAGGAAATGGGCAAAAGTCTTAGTTCTTTTAAGGAAAGCAACCAATTGTCATTTTTAACTATCTCTTGAAGCTTAGCTTTCTTAAAGGACCTTTCTAGCAATGATCTTGCCAACTGATTATGAATTAAAGCCCCTTGTCTGGTCTAGTTATCATACCAGAGAGAGATTCTATCTCCTGCCCCAATTTGACATATAATATGCTGCTGAACATCTTCCTTTAATCTGAGGATTTGGTTGAAGAACCAAGAGTAACTGTCTTTAATTCTTAGAGCCCAAAAACTCTCACCCTTTAATATATAGATATGAATCTATTTAATACACAATGAATGTTTTTCACTTAGAATTCTTCAAATTCTCTTAGTCATTAGAAATCAGTTGTTCTTATTGATTGACTCCAATCATAACCCACCCGCCTCCTTCGGTTGACAAATATGCTTCCAATTCACTTTAGCTATTCCTTTCTCATCTTTTCCTTTACCCCATAGAAACTACTTCATTAGATTTTCTATAGTTTTAATAAGTCCTTAGAGAGGAAGATATAAGAGCACCAGTAAACTTGCATAGACATAATTACCAACTTCAAAAGCTAAAGTTTACCTCTATAGGACAAAGTTCTACTAGTCCAAGTCCCTAATTTTTTTTGAATTTTTTCTATTAAAGGAATACATTTACAAAATCTTAGTCTCCTAGAAGAAATAGGAATGCCTAAATATGGAAGAGGAGGGTCTTGCTTTGTCATGGCGGCTGCTTGTGACAAGGAATGTGTTAGGTGAGCAGCACTTTTAGAAAGTAAGAAATAGCGTTTGTGAAAATTAATACTCAATCCAGACAGCTTGTTAAAACTATGGAGACTACTCATCAGTAGAGAACTAAAGGAGCTTTTGCCTTATTTAAAAGTATGAGATCATCTACAAAACATAAGCTAGTTAGGGAAGGCTTCTTACATTTAGAATGGTATCTGAAGTTGAAGTCAGATGAAGTGTTGTGTTTCAACATAAGGGTGAGAACTTCCATGCAACTAAGGAATACATAAAGGAAAAGAGGGTCCCCTTTCCTAAGACCATTTTTTCCTTAAAAAGTCTAATTATTATTCCATATGAGGCAATTGTAATGCATTCTTGAATCCATTTGATAAACTTATAGTGAAAATTCATAACCTTCATAGTCTGTAGCAAGAAACTCTAGTTAATACTATCAAAAGTTTTTGTGAGTCCACTTTAATAGTACAGTTTTGAGGGCTTCTATTTCGAGTGTACCCTTTCAAAAGCTCCTGCCATAAAAGAATATTTTCCTCAATATGTCTACTTCTCATAAAAGCTTTTTTATTCTCACCAATGAGCAAGTGAAGAACATCTTTCAAACTATTTTCCAATATCTTGGTGATGATCTTATAGAGGAAATTAGTGCATAATATAGGTTTGACATCACTCTTAAGTGATCGGGTTAGAACTCTTAGGGATCAAACATAGAAAGGTCTTACCAATCTCCTTAAGCAAGACTCATTTTGGAAAAACTACTTTACAACATTTTTTATGAGACTCCCAATGTTTCCCCATGTTTTTTGAAAGAAAAAACCATTCAAGCCATCTGGACCCAAAGCCTTAGATCTATTCAAGTTAAAAAGTGACAGGACTAATTAGCAAGGGTGCTTCCTGTTCGGGAATCTTGGCTGTAACATTTTGCCTAAGATTCAGTCAATTACCTGTAAAACAACCTTTTGTGCCTAATAGATTTTGTTAAAAAAATCCTAGCTTCCTTAGTAATTTCAAACTGTCCAAATAAAGTTTCTTTAGATTTAGATTTTATGGAAGTTATTCTGTTGCCATTCTTCTAATAGTCATTGAATTGAAGAAAAATTTTGTACATCTATCCCCATCCTTAATCTAATTAATTCTAGCCCTTTGCTTCAATAAAGAACATTGATTGTCCATTATTTGTAACCAGGACCTAAGAGCTTCCATTTCGACTATAGCTAGCTTGTAATCAATTGGGCTAGTTGCCAAGGATTTCTGGATTATTGATAGCTCATTTCTTGATTTCTTTATCTCCTCTGTGGAATTCTGACCTCTCTTTAAATTTAACAACTTTAATTCCTATTTAATAGTGTTGAGCTTTTGCAAACAAAGAAACTGCTTAGTACCATTGATCTTATGCTCCGATCCTTTAGTAATTGCTTCTTGAAAGCTCTCCATATTAACTAGAAAATTGTTGAATATGAAAGGGTGATGGATTCTAATCATTTTGAACAAATTATGCACTTTGATATGGGTATGATCAGAAATTCTTAGATATAAGAAGTTGGCGGAACTCTCTAAACCAGTCCACATTCACCATTGCTCTGTCTTACTTTTTTCGAAAGAACTAGTTAGAGCTTTGTTTGTTGGACCAAGTGAATCTATGACCTTCAGATTTTAAATATGTTAATTCCACGTCCTACATGCAATTAAACAAATCAAGGGTGTAATTGAGTAGGTTATAGTTCCCTTGTACCTTTGTTCTGTATGGAGTTGCATTCAAATCCCCATTAACTAACCATAAACCCCTAACTATAGCTTTGAGTCTTCGAAGGGAAGTCCATAGTTCAGTTCTCTAAAACCCTGTATTAAAGTCGTAGACAAATGTAGCTAAAGCATAAGTGTTTTCCATTTTGAAGTTAAGCTTTGCGTGGATAAATTACTGATTGGTTTCCAGTACTTCCACTTCTAAAAGGTCTCCATCGTAAACAATAATAATCGTTCCATAGGCATGACATTGGTGGTTTGTGAGAAATTGCCATTTGCTCCCCAAACAACTTAATTTATTCAGGTTAGCTTCCCTAATTTTGGTTTCCAGTAAACAAAATAACAAAGGCTTTTCCTTCAGAATAAAATCCCTTACCGCATTAAGCATAGAAAGGTTGTTTATTCCTCTTACATTCCAAACTATTAGGGTCATATGAGGTTGTTTTTCTTTTTGGAGCCTTTCTTACTGATCCCATTACTTTTTTGAGAGATTACTTGTTCAAAATGTTCCTCTCGAGTGGCTCTTTTATGTTATTCTTCTAGCTATTAAGTATAGTCATTTAGTTTGATTTCCTTGTCTCTATGACAAGGATTTGTCCTACTAATTTCCTTTTCACTTTCCCGCTGGTTTCTTGAAAGTTTATTTAAGGCACTCAAAGGTTATTGTTGAATTTCCACTTACTAATCTGAATTTGGAAAATTTTCCACTTAGACACTTTCATCTTTTGTAGGTAGTTCACTTTTAGCCTGAACCAACCTACTTTGGCTTTAACAATTATCTAAAACATGTTCAGCTTCCTCCAACTCTTTGTTATCTACATAATTTAGCTTCTCCAATCCCCACACCTCCCAATAATCTCCATTAGTGAAAACTCTCCCCATTGGTTTCTATTTTTTGCCTTATGTTTTAAGGGAGGCTTCCATTAGTATGCAAGCAATACCTTATCTTCTCTGCGAGAATACTCATCGACTAATCTTATAATAGGAATGTTGTCTTTCATTTCCTTAGAAATATATATACTCACACATAATCAAGTAAATCTAATCCATTTTCTCAAAATAATGTTTTTATCCATACAGATTGGTTTTTTCAAGTAACTAACTATCATGCTTAAACCTTTAGTTGTCCAATATTTTTCAATCTAATTTTCTCTGATTCCATGCTCAGTTGCCAATTTTGAATAAATAAAAGAAGTTGAGAGATATGTCAAGGGTCTTCTTCAATTACCATTTGAGCTTCCAATTTGGAGGAGAAGATAAATATTATGTTATCTTTCTCAATTAGCATAACTTCTATTAACCCTCTACCTTTCCAATTTCTCTCAATCGAAGCTTGTATCATGAGAAAAGTTTGCCTTTTATCCAGTAAAAATTCAATGAGTGTCGCGTCCTATTTATAAATAAACGTTCCGTCTTCATTTTTGCCCTTTCTGTTTCTCCCGAAACTTAATAGACACACTTATTTCCGTATACTGTAGCCGTAGGGGATTCAATCCCTCTGAGCCACAATAACACTTCTTCGAAACCTAGAAGATTTCCCAGATTTTCTTATCTTTTCATCCCAACACCCATTTGCCGCGATCGGTAACGATTATCTGCTTCTCATTTTTATTCATGTGTTTTTCTCGGTAAGCAGCCGCACCTTAGGCGCAGAGGTATGTTTCAAGAGCTCTAGGGTTTGGAGTTGGGTTGTAAATGACCTCTGACTCAAAGACTGAACGTGAGTTGGAACCAAATCCACCAGAAGTTAGGGATCCAAGTGATGGTAATGAAGAGAATGTGATGGAGGCTAGGGTTTTGGATAGTAGTATAGAAAACGTAGAAGATAGGGTTAGGCCTAAAGAGGAGGATGTTGTAGATAGGGAAACCAAAGAAGAATGTGAGTTGAAATATGTGGGGAACTCAATCGATCAATTGGATCCCGAAGGCGATAAATTTGATGCTGAAAATGAGCATTCTGCTTCTAGGAAGACTGATTTGTGGTCTCAATTTGATGAATTTATCGCCAATGAGAAGAATGAGGCCATGGCGGGGACTTCTAGGGCATTGAGTTATGGGTTTGAAGTCGGTGACATGGTGTGGGGCAAGGTGAAATCACATCCTTGGTGGCCTGGTCATATTTTCAATCAGGAATTTGCTTCAGCTTCTGTTAAGCGGACCCGTCGGGAAGGTCATGTATTGGTTGCATTTTTTGGAGATAGTAGTTACGGCTGGTTTGACCCTGCTGAGCTTATCCCCTTTGATATTAACTTTGCTGAAAAATCTCTGCAAACAAATTCGAGGAATTTTGTTAAATCTGTGGAGGAGGCTGTGGATGAGGCGAGTAGGAGACGGGGCCTTGGCTTGATTTGCAGGTGTAGAAATGCTAACAATTTCAGGCCCACATGTGTACAAGGATATTTTGCTGTTGATGTGCCGGATTATGAACCTGGGGGAGTCTATTCAGTAAACCAGATTAAGAATGCCAGGGATGCGTTTCAGCCTATCGATGCCTTAGCTTTTGTGAAGCAGCTGGCTTTAGCACCCCAAGAAAGTGATTCTAATGATATTGATTTTTCCAAGAATAAAGCAACTGTATTTGCTCTCCGGAAAGCTAGATTTGAGGAGAATGATTCAACCTATGCCCAGGCATTTGGTGTGCAGGCTGCCCGAGCTTCTAATGATGTTGCAAATCCAACAGAACAGCCTGTTAAAGAGCCAACTAGGGGTATATTTCGGTTCTGCTGTTCCTCTTTCTTGTGCAGAATTCGATATTTAATTAGGACTTTTTACTGTATTACTGCATCTTTCTTTATCTGAATCTTGTCTTTTGCCGCCTTATATAGCACTATATTTTTATTCCTTTTAGTCGTTGTTTTCAGTAAATTATACTTCCGTGATATTCATAACTGATATAATTTTAGAAGCATTTTATTAACTGTTACCTTTGTTTAATGTTAAATGTTAAAACTTGTTAAAATCGCTTATGGGTACTTAACTTCAACTACTTTAATAGTCTCCCATCTGAATTTTTAATTCATTTATTGATTGGTTAGAGAAGAAAATGACCTTTTTTTTAATATTTCGTTTATGTTTATCTCTACTTAATGTTGCCAACTTTGTTTTTTTTCTGACTTCATGAACCATTCATGCAAAGTCTTCATTTGCATTAACAGCTAAACTTTGTTGAATAAGTTGCAATTTATTTCATGGTTCTTGATTAAAGTTTGTTTTTCAACTCTGGCTTGGGGATTGAAACAAATTAGGCAACCTTGAGAATGTGATGTAGAAGCATATCGTTATCTAGGAATTCTATGTTTCCTTATTTACTAGTCTTTACATTTTTTTTCCCTTTTGGGTGACGTCTCCTTTCCAGTAAGTCCATTCTTTTCAAGTTACTGCTTGTGTTTCCATTAACAATAGAATTGTAATAGGACCAGTATAATTAACGATTTTTATTTGACATGCAGCATTTTTATGTTCTTCGTTCAATTTTATTCAATAGGTTTTCTTTAGGCCTAACTCTCTTTCTACGGTTCCTATCACAATCTTTCCGAGTCTTGCCCCAACTTGTTGAAAATGTCGATCTTAACCCCCTGTCTACATCTTATGGGATGCCTTGGAAGAAGTTCTATGATTACATGCATTTCTAAGTCATGTTTTAATTTGTGATAGAGTAATATGAATTTTGTCCAAAGAAATGCTCGACAATTTAAGCCATAGTTTACAGTATATAGACTTGTGCAGCTTCTGGGTTCCCATCATCCTTCATTGCTGAAACTGGTCTAGATTTGTGGGTTTCACTCTTCTATTGGGTTCTATGTCTATATGGACAGGTCATTGAAGTCATCTGATTATCTATTTTGTCTTGAATACTGCAGCTCCTTTGAGTGGTCCATTGGTTATAGCAGAAACTCTCGGTGGTGGGAAGAGCTCTAAGAAAACAATGAAACTCAAGGACCCATCAAAGACAGATAGATACCTTCTCAAGCGAAGGGATGAACCAACCTTCACAAGAACTCCTCAAATTGGCCAAATGCAAGCAGGTTCCTCTGCAGCAGTATACGTGGAGAGCTCGTCTGTTATAGAAACTGGTGATTATGTATTGCAGAAAAGGGCATCTGCTCCACATATTATGTGGAAGGATGAACCACCTGTATCTATAAGTGAGGAAGTTGCAGGTCCCAATAAAGGTGCTTCTGAAAAACTAGCACTAGCAGAAGATGAGTCTCCGGGACACGTTGATGTTCTGTCCAACCAAGGTTCTATTTTCGATTTAAAGCCATCTTCTGATGAGGAGAAGGTTTATGAAAAAAACACAGGAGACAGCATCACAGTTGATGCTGTTATTGGTGCCACAAATACAGGCTCTGATGTTTCTGGGGATGCATCGGTTCATATTTCAAGAGATGGTATATTGCCATCATTTACACAAGACAGTGAGATTATGATTAACTCTAGACGTCATGAGAGTGCAAACGCTCTGAAGTCAATTGAAGGCTCTCAGCAAACTGATTTGATCTTCTCCATGAAAGTGGAAGGAGAGAATGTATTGCAAAAGGCCAAGGATGATGAACCTTCAGCCCTTGATGCAAAACATCCTCTTGAAATTGCTGCTGAAGCTGGAGTGAAGAAGGCCAAGGTTCCGAAACGGCCTTTAGGGGATCTAACCTCTGAAAAGTTAATTACTAAGGACAAAAGGATGAAAAAGAAAAAGGTGATGAATCCACAGATGACTCCTGCTCATCCAAAGAAGCACTTGATTCCTGGAAAAGTTGGGGTAGTGTCAGCAAAGTCATCCCAGATGGTTTTTCCTCCGAGAGAGGAGCCCCGGGGAAATCATCAGAAGAAAGATATCAGCTCAAGTATTTCCTCATCTAATTATAGCTCGAAATTGCCCACAGTTGCCATGGGAAAATTTAACCTTGATTTGTCACAACTATTGAGTGATTTGCATGGTCTAGCCCTGGATCCTTTCTATGGTGTTGAAACAAATGGCCCATCAATTACAATGCAGTTTCTTTTGCATTTTCGGTCCCTTGTTTATCAGAAAAGCTTGGTTTTATCGCCCCTGCCAGAGACTGAGCCTGTTGAAGTGCAGTCTAGGAGATCTCCATCGAGTGTTGGGGCTCCAGACGGTTCTACCATTGAGAATGTTAGAGATTCAGTGCCTTTGAAATCAGTAAAACCTCCAGTCAGACCAGAAGATCCAACAAAAGCTGGACGGAAGCGCATGCCATCTGATCGGCAAGAGGAAATGGCAAAAAAGAGATTGAAAAAAATTTATCAGTTGAAGTTGTTGGCCGGTGAGAAGAAATCCAATCAGAGTTCTGAGAGCCCACGTGTAGAAGTAAAAGAATCGTCGGCTATGGCTCCACAAAAGTCAGTAAGACCAGATTCGGTCAAGAAAATGGATCCTCCAGCTAGAACAGTTGAGCCTACCATGTTATTGATGAAGTTCCCTCCCCAGACATCCCTCCCATCCGTTGCAGAGCTGAAGGCAAGGTTTGCTCGTTTTGGGTCAATGGATCAATCAGCTATACGTGTCTTTTGGAAGTCCTCCCAATGCCGTGTGGTGTTCAGGCATAGGTCTGATGCAGAGGCAGCATACAGATATGCTGTTGGAAACAGATTCTTGTTTGGCAATGTGAGCGTAAGATACACTGTTCGGGAAGTAGGGGCCACTGCACCTGATTCTGAGAAGGGTCGAGGAGATGACATTTCCATGGAGGCTGCGAGATTGAGGGATCCTCCAACTGAACCTGCAGCAACGCTCACATCTCTGTCTCTTCCTACCATTCAACCAAAATCAATTTTGAAGAAACCAACAGGCGATGATGTGGGGCAGGTAACTGGAGGTAATGGTGGTAGGGGGACATCACGTGTAAAATTCATGTTAGGTGGGCAAGAAAGTAGTAGGGAAGGGCAATTGATGGGTGGTAATGGTAATAGAAACAACTTCAACAACAATGCTAGTTTTGCTGATGGTGGTGCATCTACATCTGTTGCTATGGATTTTAATAGTAAGAACTTTCAAAACGTTATTCCTTCTACTTCATTGCCTGTTCTTCCTATGCCTACTCAATTTGCAAAAGCCCCGCTCGGTAATCCGCTTCCTACTGAAGTAGCACCCAGGAATTTGCACAATTATGGGAATCCTGGTTTAGTGCCCAATAATCCAGTTCCTGCTGAACAAGTACCCAGGAATTTGCACAATGTTGGGAATTCCAATGCCATGCCCAATAATCCACTTCCTGCTGAACTAGCACCTAGGAACTTGCACAATTTTGACAATCATAATGCTGTACACAATAGCATGGATGTTTCCAAGCAGATGCTCAGCCTCTTGACAAAGTGCAACGATGTTGTTAACAGAGTTACGGGCCTGCTAGGCTATACACCTTATCATCCTCTGTAACGAAAATGTTTGGACAAATATTTGGTCGAAATGATATTGCTGTGCAACGATGGGCAGGACAAACTGCAGTCTTGCAGTTGGGGCATTTTGCTTCATACACAAGGACAGGGAATTCAAAGAAGTCAAGAAAGAAGCTAATTGTAGAAACCTGTCAAGGGGTTTGTAAATTGCTTTATTCCTGAGAACCGGACCGGACACGAGAATATGTAATCGATACAAGCAGACACTGCAATGCCTCTTTTGTTGTCTGGTCTCTCTGTGTTTATTTTGTTCCCTGCTGATCACCTCAAGCTTTTCTTCGAGCTGTTTAAGGAGATAGTCTGAGCCATAATTTACCTGCTTAATGCTTTAAATGCATGTGAGAAAATTCACTTTAACCGAAATCTATACCTTTAGTGGGTGGTTCCTTAATGCTTTGGAAAATGACGAGCAAACTACAGCTACAATAGATGAAAACTTGATTTACTCGCACTCAAGGCTTGAAAGAACAGCCTTTGGGCCTTGGCTCAATCATTTGCCAAAATAATGTGGTTTTACCAAATTCAGAATCCTCAATATACACATTTAATGGGAAAATGTATAGACTTTTTGGGTTAACCTTATACCTCATTTTCTTGCTTTTTTTTTTTTAAAAATAAGACCAATTGCATAGAAGGCTTCACAAAAAAGCATTTATTCTGATAAGATATTTCAAGGACAGTTCTACAATTTAAAATTAAGTTTTATAACTAATTGTTTACAGAGATAATAATTTGAATATTATCTGATAAAGTTGAAAAGCTTAACCGGATATTATAGGCAACATTTTGTTGTTTATTAATTCTACTTCATTGCATTGTTAATCCTATTTAATATTTATAGTTTTTTTTTCTTTTTTGGAAATGAAAATTGTATTTAATGAAAAAGGATATTTATCCTTGTTTCATTGCAAGGTTACAGCTCAAAGCATATGATATACAAACAGTCGTGTAGGCATGGATACAATCTTATCTATCAGTACTGAGATTCGTGAACCGAAATTAGACCTTTGGTCCTTTATGTTGCCTTGTAATTTCAAATCTCTTCTGCGTCATTCTGTGCATGTTTGAGAATCTACTCCATAGATATGATAATTTATAACTATCATCAATTTTCATTTGGTTATTTACGTGCACCATTTTGGTATGCATATATGATTTAATTTCCAATATGTCAAGAGTGGGAAGTTTGAATTTAATCACGTTCCATATTGTAATAGTAGCTTTAGAGTCCGTTATAGGGTGACACAGGGAATTATACGGCGGAAACTATGACCTTAGTTTATTAACCCTCACAAGGTTAACGCTTCTTCCTCTAAACCACTTACTGATTGAAGGCATTGACTCACCAAAGTCGGATTGGAAGTGTGTATCACTACGTAGCTGTTCCAGTTATCGGAGACTTACACCACTCAACGCCCTCCCTAGGCTTACACGGGTCTTACCGCTCATGCCTCTTAAGAACCCTACTTCACTCACACACTCTTACTCTTCATTCCCTGTTCGCTTCTTACTCAAGGCAGCGGAAATTTAGAAGCTTAACAGTGTTCTAAGACTGTCATAGATTTTCTGATACGCAAGATCCTTTTACAAGGCAAGTGTAGAGCATACTAATCTCTGCAATCTTTTCACTCAAGGGATTCAAAGAAGAAACACTATTTTTGTGAAGAAAAACTCTTCATTTTCTTATATCATTCAAACTTATCAAAAATCACAGCGTGTTTACAGACTGAGACGAAGCTGGCTTAAATAAGCAAAGCTAAGGACACAAACGTAAACTGTCCTAGAGACATCATGATACAACGTTAGAAAAGTAAACCTAACCTTATCAAAAAGGAATCTACTTTTACCTAACTTTCACCTAACTTTGCACCGAAAGTAAACATCTTTGACAAAAGTCTAAAAACAAACAGTGCTAAAGGTACAACTTTACAAAAAGGTGAACATGAAAGATGATAAGATGGAATCTTCATAATGTTGAAGTGACTTGTGGAACCCATCTATCATTATGGTTGTTGTCTCTTTGCTTACTTTACAGATGTAAAGTAAGATCTTCATCGTCTGTCAAATCCATTTCTCTATCAATTTGTTCAGTGAGTTTATGGATATTGGTTTCTACCCATTCAGCAGGCCATGGGCCGGTTTCAATGCTGACGGATGGACTTTGGATTTTAGCAGGCTGAGGGCTTGGATCCACAGAAGACCTGGTAGATGGATGAGGGATCGAACCTCCATAAATGCTAATGCAATTATTATGAAAGGAAGTCCATTCATTCAATGGTGGAACACGAAGAGGTCTTTGAAAAGCTGCTACTTCAAAATAAGGTCCTTAAGAAGTACAAATAGCAGAAAGAGCAGCTTGTGGATTCTGATTGTAATGGTCGAGAAGATCATATAATTTAGTAGTGACTTGTTCTTCTTCTTCAGATCAATTGAGACTGACACGCCATCTTTGGCAATGGCTGATGGTACACATCATATCACAGTCAGTCATGCAATAGGGACAATGCAACAGATATAACACATATGTGTTAGTAGTAGCAAGAGTTGCATCCCATAGACGATGCTGAGATAACAGAAAATACATCTCCAAATGCCATTTTTGAAGAGGCTGGAACCATTCTAGGAATGTCCACAGAAGAGAACCAGTATTGTTAGGATTTGCCAAATGACGATACAGATGTAGTGGAGAGAGAGCGATTGTACAGGTGAATAATGCACTAAGTGACTAGAGGTGCCATAAAACATTCTCGTCCATTGAATCATAGATAAAATAGATATACTTATAAGGAGTAAGCATATCAAAATGACTTGGCTTGGCAATGATGTCATTGGA